>VYXH01001734.1:542915-575085 GCA_013397275.1 Burhinus bistriatus
TTTTTTTTGCTTACTATAGGACTTAAGTTAAAAAAATCAAACCATTTTAGTATTTTGGAAAATGTTTGAGGTATAGGCCAAACTGTTGCTAACTGTAAGTAAGGAGCAAGTTAAAAAGTTATTATAGTAAGTATAAATTGAAAATAAACCTTGTGCTTTGCTTTATGTTCCTCCTCTTCCAGAGTGGCAGACAACGTGGTTAGTATTATGTAATTGCAGCATTAATAGTTTGGTGTAACTAGAATACAAAAACTTCATGCAACAAGGAAATGTTAAGTGTTTGGACTTGAAATCACTGATGCTTAGTTTTTAGTATGTTACCTATGAGTAGTTCATGTAAAAGCAGCAGGATATGGGAAGGAATTGGTGTAAACTTGATTGGCTATGTATTCCTTAAGAGCTGGTTATCCTTAGGTATGTTCCTCTGTCCCATCTTTGCCAGTTCGTAAACTGTGACTGGCAAGAATATATATCAAGTATCAGAAGGAACTGCACTTCTCATGAAGTCTCCCACAGGTGGTTGTCTGATATACATCCTTTTACCCCATTTGAGTTTCTCTTCTCTGACAGGAGATAGTTTTGCCTTCATGAAAAATATTTCCTCTCAGTTTAAGAGACCGTTTCTATCTTAAAAAAAATTAAGCCCAAATAGAGTGTGAATAACCAGCAGCAGCTGCCCAGCATTTCCATTTCATCCTCTTAGAATATGCAGTATGTACTCTGGTACGGCAAGCAAGAGAGCAGAATACATAAATGTACTTTGAAGAGTAGTAACAGTCAACCTTTTCACATAGCAGTTCATTGTGTATTCCCTGATAACACACCACTACCAAGAACTTCAAAACCTGTTATTTGTTGTTGCCTGGATTGGTGGAAAATAGTTTAGCAATGATAAATCCTGTGAATGTTGGGTCAATGGACCTATTAGTGGGGCTTTGTGCTAGCTCCCACTTCAGAGGCACTCACTGGTATTTCTTCTTCAACCTTGCCTACAGGAAACTTAATTAAAAAATGAGAGCTTGTTTTATTGCTCCAACATTTCAAATCCAAAGAGGAGAAAATACACTCAAAGGGATCGGAAAGGATATGCTGGTATGTCTGCCACAGAAATGTCTGGGTTTGATGTCTTTCCTGGAAAGTAAAATTCATTCCTGTGATACCCCTCAGGCTTCTGAACTCTTAAGCCATTCTTCAAGCCGTAGATTATTTGAACAAATGACCCATATCTCTCCAGCAGGTCCTTCCCACAGGGGTGATAGCACTTAAGAGTTTTTTTCCTTTTTCTCAGCTTTATTTCAACTAAGGATATAGAGTTCTGGTGATGTCTAAAAGAGGCTAACCGTATTTCATATACTAAAGGAGAACAGTATTTCTTACACCAACCGTATTTCATATACCAGGTGCTTTTTATGAACTCTCCTGAAGGGGAGGATCGACCCCAAATCAGGATTGAAGCTGCAGTTGCCCACTTGCATGATTTCT
Organism: Burhinus bistriatus; assembly: GCA_013397275.1. Classification (NCBI taxonomy): domain Eukaryota; kingdom Metazoa; phylum Chordata; class Aves; order Charadriiformes; family Burhinidae; genus Burhinus; species Burhinus bistriatus. Next base: position 544,398 of record VYXH01001734.1, read on the forward strand.
GGTGATGTCTTGGCTCAGCAGGACAGAGGCAGAATTCCCACCTTTGGAAATGGTGACTAGAATGAAGCCTCAGCTCTGAGAATGAAAAGTCACCACAGGATGTGTTACATGGCTGAGTTACGGAGCTGATGGAAATAGACAAGTAACAGGGAAGGAAAGGAGCTTTCCCAAGTGTCCTTAAGCTGCTGAATTTCTTCCTCCATTCAGTGCCAGAACTGAGTGTACAATGCTGGAGCTTCTCTTCTTATTACTGTGTTTCCTTGGAAGAAGTATGTTTCAAACTATTGTTACTGTATCTTTAGCCTGGGGATCTTGGGGACCTGGACCTCCTACCAGATGAGAGAGACTTCTATGTCCACGTGCTGCAGAGTGCAATGGAGGCAGCAGGTGTCAGGATGCAGCTAGGCTAAAGGCATCTCCAGGGACATCTCCAAACTGTCCCTGGGCCAGTGATGGAGGTTTAAAGAGAGACGGCATGATGCAGAGGTAGTGCAAGAAGTCTTTTGATGTCAGATGAACACAAATTGCCTTTTAGGAAGTGGAAACAGATTTGTTTGTGTGTGGTGTAGTCTCTGAGACTTCATTAACCACAGTTTAAAGCTCATGGAAAGGGGTAAGTGAACTGTAGAAGCAAGATCAGAGAATCACAGGCATGTTGGCTGGAAGTGACTTTTGGAGACTGTAGTGCAGCCTCCTGAGATCTTTGCATTTGGCAATTTCACCACCAGCAGCTGTGCAAACTGAGGTGAGGGATTATTGCTGACGTATCTGTGGGGCTGGGTATTTAGCTTATACGTATGCATGAGTTTTAGCATTTTCTTCTTTCATTACTGTTTCTTCTTCTTGTAATAAAGGTACCTTATAAAGGGCTTATGAGAGTGATCAAGCCACTTGAGGTGTACTCATATAAGTAAGAACCCTTGGATGTTTGCATCCTTCCACCTTTCTTGCTTACAACACCGCTCTAAACAAGAATTGCAGGACTTGGTGCCAGACATTTGACTTTGAATGAAACTGGATTTTGGGAAGAGTTTTTTTTGGAAGGGACAATGGCAATATTTGTCCAACACATGTCAGTTGAAGACAGACTGGTTTTAGCCTGTCCATATAAGCAATAGAAGCGCATATATGAAGTGATAAGGGAAATACTATGGAAGTGGAAATCAGGCTTGCATACTCACGAGACACTCCAGGATTTATTATGTATAATATATATTTATCCCTTAATGTTATTTTGAAGATACATAATAGCTGAGAACTCCCCCTTGCCCTGTTTCTGAAGTATCTTATGGCATCTGAAGGAGAAATATTTAAGAAATACCTAGCAGTTTTGAAATATGAGAGAATCTTAGTGTTGGGAAGTAAAGGCCACCTTTTATCTGCAGAACTGGTTCAGCAAAGGTCATGGTAGGAACCGTTTCTCAGCTCAATGCTGTTTGAAAGAACCACCTGTAGCAGAGGGAGGGTGTAGCCTCTGTTGGTATTGCCCATTGAACCACTAACATCTAATGTGTGATTGCCAACAAGGCTGTCAATTAGTACTAATTGTGTTGGTATTTTCTGTGAGTCTTAATTAAATTATTCAAGCCATTCATATTGCTTTCCTTGGCCTTGCTGGAATACATAATTTTACCCATAGTCTGCGAGAAGGCATTTATGCTTATGTTGCATTAGTGCCAAATTAGATGGCTACACCTTGTTGAAAATTGATGCTTGTGGTTTAGGAATACCTGGATGGAAATAACCACTGACAGCATCTAGGAATAATAATTTGGTTTTCTCACTTCTCCCAGCATTTGCCTACAAACTCAAATAAGACAATATTATAGGCAACTAGGGATAGATGATGGGCTATGTCTTTGAAGATGTGAGTTTGCCTCCATCCGCTCTGATGAGCTTTACTTTAATTTCCATTATCTAAGGATTGTCTGGGAGTGGTGTAAGGGGGTGTCTGTGTTTCTATACATAGTGAGAATTTCCAGGATATAAAAGTGAGATCTCGGGGCAGGGGGGAGGGTGCAAGCTGTTAGTCTTCTGTTTCTTAATATAGTTCAAGATTTTCTTTGATTATTGGGGGGATCTCCATGTTGACAGGAGTGCTCAGCTGAGTGCTCTGGTGTGTTGCCATTTACTAACTTTCATTTCAGTCTAATCTGGAAAGTAACACTAATTTTTCAAATAAACGTTTTAAAGCTGCAGGATGTTCCCACACTGAAAGAAACCCCAGGGGATCAGCTGTTTCCTCTTTCCTGCTACAGCAGCGGAGACTATTTCTACCTCTTTCTTTCAATGGTGTTTTTTCCAACGATACCTATTGTCCCAAGCTATGCGGTAACCTGGGTACACAGCTCTGCCAGTCACAAGTAACCCAGGATCTCAGCATTGCAAGTCACAAGCAGAATGAAATATTTGCCACCCTTTATTTGGATATACAGTGCTGGATGGAAAGAAAAATGCTGTTTTGCTTTAGGAAGCGGTGAATCTTCATGCGCCATAGGTTAACTTGCTGTGTATTCAGAACTGGATATATTCTGGCTTTATGTCCTTTATAGAACCAGGTGTAAAATCCTTATTCCATGGGAAGTGGTTACAGTAAGAGGATGTTTGAGGAGAGATATCACAGAAATATAAATATCCATTGGCATTTTACTTATGCACAATTTAAAAATGAATAAAGGAACTAGAGAGTGTGTGAAGTTTCTTGTTTGAACATGTTTTTTAGATGAGCTAAAAACTTGTTCTTTCTAAGTTGTGATTGATCCAAAATGAAAAATTTGACCCTGGATCCAATTGCAGTTTGTGAACATCCTTTCTTACTGCCAAAAACCATGGACCTGATACTGAGTCCTTAAAGAGGTAGTGTTTAAGGACTGAGGGCACGTTCAGAATGTAAGCTTGAGTCCAGAGATCTGTCTCCTCTTTTGTCAGATTTGAGAACCTTTAAAAATTCTGGGGTTTTGCCTTGCTCTCAGCAGTTCTATTCCTTAGGCTTATTGTGTGGAAATGAGTATCTCTTTTTCTTTTTTTTTTTTTTTTTTTTTTTGCATTTATGAATACTGCTTTTGCTGTCAGGGCACAAGAGAGTTTATTTAAGGAAATTTATTGCTGAAATAAGGGAAGAAAATGAAATTCTGCTGGCTGCTGCTTAAGACTTATGGACAAAGAACATATGGACAATAATTACTTTTAAAGCCTCCCTGGAAAATATAAACTCTCTTGCTATTAACTAAACTGCCTTTAAAACTAAAGAAGGCATGTGTAAGGCCTGCAGGATTTTTTTTGTGTGTGTCCATGTGTAATTCTCTATGGATTTTTCATTTCACATCTACATTTGCAATATTCTCCATTTCTTTCCTCTTACTCCTTTAAAGAACTTTTAAAATGCCTATTTAGACACAAAGAATACATATTGTAATCCACAAATCCACAATTCCACTACTGAGTTTATTTATTTATCATTTTATTATTATATTTTATTATAATATTGCATGGGCATCTTGGTTAGCTAAATATATGTGTGTTAATCTGATTAATTTACAGTTGGAGCATGTGTCTTAATATAGGCAGTTCTTCCTTTGCAATGACTTTTCTGGTAGCTTGCAGTCCATTTGTACTTTCCTTGGTAATATTTCCCAGAGGTGGGATTTGAGGAAAGAAATGGAGCAAATCTAGATTCAGACTGCTTTTGGATCTCCTCTCTCTGGAGGATCAGAACAAATCCCTGAATTTAACGATGCACTCGAATGTAATGAAAATTTGGATATTAATCATCACTGGGAACCTGTGTTCTGTGCTCATTAAATAGCAAATTTTGGTTAGTGCTTGCCATTCCCTCATGAGATACCAGAACAGCAGGTAGACACCAAGCAACATCAGGTCATAATGCAAATTTTCTTTGAGGTAGAGCAGTACATACTGCATTAGTTTTCAGTGAAACCTCAGATTCCACTTTTACTGATCTAACTTTAACATCATAAATATGCAAAATGGCTTTATCATGTGCAGTACAGGATTCTCATCACTTTTGTTAGTAAAGTCTGGACTATTTAGAAAGACCAGTTGTTTGAGTCAACATGTGAATTAGATTGAGAAACAGATTCCAAGAGTGAAGAATAATGATTCAAGTGGCATTAGAAATAAGTGACTGCTGAAACCTTTCCTGACTTACTAGTGAAATATATTTTTTAATTAATTATGTTTGTGTACAAGGATGCAACATGACCTAAATCTCTGGGGTCGTACAGGTCTCAGGAGTGTTGTCAATCACCTGATGCATTCAGAAGTCAGAAACAAGCTTGAGTTAATCAATTTTGAATTCTTCTTGCTTGTCTTCTGGCATTTTTGCCTTTAGGACCTGTATTTTGAAGGTTTTTTCTGCTTTCACAAAGAACAGAAATTTTCTTTCGCAATGCTTTAAAAAGGGGGGGATGGGGGAAAGCAGGGATTTTTGAGTGATTATGTATCTTCCTGAAAGGAAAGAGGTCATTTAAAGAAAAAAAAAATAATAAAAAAATCTTAAGTCTCAGGATGATACTCAGATTTGTCATAAGATTTCACAGTATGAAGCAGAAGATAATTCTTATGGCTAGGCCTGTGTCTTGCCTGTTCCCAGGACAGGATTCCCTTCTCTCTCCATAATGCCCCACACCTGGTGCAGCCAAGGTAATACTGAGTTATGGCGTAGGTATTTCCTATTCCGATGGGTTCTTACGCAGCAGGATTATAAGAAGATGTTTGGAATCCAGCTACAACTCATGTTCCAGGTCGCTTCACCTGCTGCCATCCTCCCTCCTCACCCCAAATAACTCTAGCCTTGTAACGTGTCCTGGTACGGGGCTGTCACATGCATGGAGACAGTAAGGACTTGCAAGCTTTAAACAGCGAGGGCTATATATGAATTGTGTCACTGAGCATTTCTGCAGAAATACAGTATCGGTGTAATGGCTCTTCCACCATGCAAGAAGCTTAGCTTTTTATATTCTGCGTGGGCACGTGGAGTTCCCCATGAGTTATTGTCTGGTTCACACTATAGGAAGCAAATGACTGACTGGAAAATGATTCAAGATCCATGTGTTGCATCAGAAGGGAAAAAAACCAAACACAAAAACCGGAGGGTTCTTTGGGTAATCAATACAGGGCACTTAAGAGCAAAGCAAATACCACAGTGAGTTTAAATTGTCTCTTCTCAAACCACTTTAAAGTTGGAAAAACAATATCTATGCTAACCTGTAAGAATGCAACTGAAGATGTGTAACATCTGAAATTACTGAGGGCCAGAGGTAAAACTGCGTTTTTAGAATACAATTTTGAATTCACAAATGCATATATTTTTAAACGTGCAAAACCCGCCTAGATTAGGACCAAGCAATTGGATTCATGCTGTTGGATTCCCTGTAAACTTTGTTAAGTATCACATGGGTGGGGTTTTGCTCAAGTGGATCTGGGGTGAAATCATGTTTTTCCTTCATTTACCTGGCAAGTGCGATGTTCTAGGTTCAGGACACTGCAGTTCTCTGCAACAGCTGAGAAGCTGCATGTACATAAGGCTTGCAATCCCAAATCCACAACTCAGCAAGGATGTAAAGGACAATATTTTTAGATGCATTTCCCATATACGGTATAATATGTTATATGTTTAAGTCTGTGTTTATGAAGACAGATTATTCCAGATGTTTTTAAAAAATGCACATCAGAATAGAATATGTCATTTTTAATACATATTCTTTACCAGCTGATGTTATTTTAAAACGGACTTTATATGTATACACTATATATATGTATGTTTTTTCTCTTCATAGAACAAAAATGAAGTTTAAAACTAATTAGTTTTTAAAGATAAATTACTATGTTTGTACTCAATTGTGTATTAGAGCATCATGTATTAATATCTTGTACATCATTTATTAAAAATGAAGCCTCTGAAGAAGATTTTAACTTACTTCTCATAGTTTGTTACTGATCTTATGCAGTGGTACTCGAATATTCTTACTTCCAAACGCTGAACGGGAAGTGGTGAATGGAATAGCTTTAATTCACCAGCAGCACTTTCTAATTGTTTGTGTCTTTTGGCCGTTTTGATTTAAAGAAGTAATGTTTGTTGTGGAAATGTTAGCTATGTTTTTATGTTTGTTGTGGGTGCTGAGCAGCTCTCCTTCCAAGACTGGTCTGACCTGGCAAGACTATCTATGCATTCTTACACTAATGCACTTAATATTAGATTTTATACAATCTGCTTAACAAAACCCAAATGGGAGTAGACTATTGAAGATATCTTTCTAAATCCTCTTGTGCAGTAAATGAGTATCTGCAATTATTTGCTCAGTTTGCATTCTTACTAAATGCCATCTTCTTGTTTGCTTGGTTTGTGTGCAGGAGAGGACCTGCGGAGACAGTGGCCTTATTTATTCTAATGTTATAATAACACATTTTAGTTTACTTCTATACATCAGCAAATGCATGTTCCATACCATAAAAGGAAAAAATGAAACCTCTTTTTCCAGTATTTAGCATGAGTTGCTTTAGTTGAGTCTAGGTTTTAAAAACTGAGTTCTTCTGCCCTGTAAACCCGTTTGTCTGTAATTTACTAACTACGAAAGCCTGTTATTTGCTTGTCCTTCCCATCCTGTGCTGATGGACTGCTTTGAATTTCAGGAGTAAATGAATTTGCAAGCAATGGTTTGTTCCATTCTGGCTTTAAGGCTTAATGAGACTATAATGTATCCAGGATGAGGTTTCTGTTTGATCTCATAATAGTAGGAAACAGACAAGTAGATTGCACTAATCATTAACGATTGCTAATACATTTGTTTCTCTCTATTCTGACAGAATGACTCCCTAATGCATGGGTTGGAGTTGGGCACATGCTAAAACCAGAGGGGTTATATTATCTACTTATGTCACTGACAATAAATACATAGTTGGTTATGGAGAAGGCTGGCCATCTCTCACATCTCACTCTCTAGGAGTTGAAGATGGAAGGGTCAGTGCTGTTTAGAATAGCAGGATGCTTTTATTGGGAGCCTCCTCCTGTGAGCTGCTCTGCAGGCGTGACAGAGCTGACCCTAATGCCAGATGAGGAAGCGGGATGCTTTCAGTCATGCCCCGTGGGAATTAATAATCCAGAGCCTTGTGTTGGAACTGGTGGCACATTCCTCCTGTGAAAATAAGAGTTCACTTTTAATGGAGTGACTCTGGTGCTCTCTGAATTCATTCCTGAGACTCAATCCTTTTGTTCTCTCATAGGTGTTGGAGTGAATTATCTGTCCTGCCAGAACAGTCTGAAATGAATATACTTCCTTTAGGAAAATTGCAAAATTAAATTAAACTTTAAAGAAACCACAGAATCCCATTTGAATATTTAATTTAAACCTTGACTTCCCCCCTCCCCCCCTGCTCTCTCTTGGCCTGACATGGGACAGAATCTGAACTGAGGAATGGAAACCAGGGGTGGGAGGGCAGCCCTGAGCTAGAAGTTGGGTTTTTGGATGGTGACCAATCATGGGAGAAAGCCAAATTGGAAAACTTGCAGAGGTGTTAAAGGCTCTGAGCCTACAGTCCTGTGGCTCACTGATGTAAGCTAGAAAAAACTGCTGATCTGAAAAGGTAATACGAAATGTATCATAAAACATCAGGATGATGAAATAATATATGCAGTGAAATGAGAAACAATCTTGGACTTTCCAAAAACATCTGGATGTTCTGGGGTGGTTTTTTTGTTGTTGTTTTTTTAAGTTAAATTGGACTTAAAAAATCTGCAGCATATGGGAGCTGCAAATTCCCACCATGTGTTGCTGCTAAGTGTAAGGATGTATGGTTTGTGTGGCAACTTTTATTGTTTTTAAAGTGTCCGTGTGATTTAGCTGCTTGCTTTGCTTTGCCCCCCACCCCAGTGAGAGAAGGCTGTCAGCTTGTGGCAGGAGAGCATTAGAGCCATTGCAGACAACGTCGTGGTGATCTGGAGAAGGACGTAGATGCCATCAGAAATAGAACCTGAGAGCCAAGAAGTTTCCAGCGTAACTTGACTGCCCAGCTCGCTTTCCACAGACCCTGTCAGCAACACTTAACTGTGGTGCTGATAAGTACTATAAAATGTCACGGATGTTGTCTAGAGCCAAATCCTGATGGTGTTGCATTAGATTTGATCATGGGAATATGCGTTCTCTTAGAAACAGTTCTGATATTAAAAATAATCTTTTCTTGCACCAACATTTGGCCGGCAGCTCTATAGATGCTTCCCAGGAACAACACAGACGGCTTTATTTGCTTTTGGAGGGTTTTGCTGCTTGAGTTCATGCTCCTTCCCCGCCTTTCTCCACCCCATTTTTTTTTTTTCTAAAATAGGACTAAATCAAGGCACAGTGGGTTTTGCAAGAAACCTTATGCTTTTTGGTGTCTCGGTGACAAAACAGATAAGGAAGTCAAGTGTCTTTTCCTGGCATACAAACATTTACTGACTGAAAGAAACAATGTGTGGGGAGTATGCAAACAGTTACTGAGAAAAGAATGGCCATGGCAGCTGCATCGTATTTTATAACTGTGATAAAGAAAAAATAATTCTGGTGTTTTTTGAACCTAAGGAAACAATTTAGTTGAGAGGAAAAAAGAAAAAAAAAAAAAAGACATTTTCCGGTGTATATGAAGAAACCCACATGCACACTACACAAACTCTAGTGCAACAATTTTGGCAAGTTTAAAGAGCTGGAAGTATTTTCCTTGAGACACGGCATTCCTTGGGGACACATGGAGCAGGGCCCTGCAGCCCAGACAGTGTGTAGCAGCTTCTTGGGGACTCTTACGCCTTGTGATGTCTTTTTTTTAAGGGGAGTTTAAGATGAGGTGATCTGCTTGTCAGGAGTGAGTACTTAGCAATAGGCGACCTCCTTTCTTTGAAACTTTGTCAGTGTTTGAAACACTGGGATAACTTCAGAGTTCAGAGTGTGTTAGGCACATCGTGGTGGCACGGTGAAAATATCAGAATATGCCAGATGGGTGATATGATACTGTGGGCAGATGACAGGGACTATGACTAAGACTTGTGGAAGTCCAGCCATAATGGAGACCTTCAATAACAGATGCTGTATAATTTTTGAGTGCAAATGCCATGAAGAGTGTCTCCCTGTAACTCAGAGCATTTTGGGGCACTATTCTCTGTTTATAATTGTTACAGCCTCTACTTGGGCCTCTCAGAAAATGTTACCTATCTTTCATGTTATATTTTGACGTGCTGAAACTTGATACAAAAACCATGGAAGCACCAGATTTGCTATGAAGATATGAGCTGTACTTCACAGGGTTTCAGGTCTAAAGGAACCACTAGACTATTTAGTTCTGATTTTCTTTAGAGAAAAATCATAGAAAAAGAAAATTTTTTTGTTATACCCATGTACTCTTTTGTTAAGATTATGAATTTTTGTCTTCTGGAAACTAAAGTCTTTGTGCCAGATTTCATGAGAGATCATGAAACCTCCGATACTTGATACTCTTGGAATGACAAGGAATTTATTAGGTATGATTACATAAGTCCATTAGAAAAGAAAGAGTTTATAGCAGATTTTTCTAGTTTTATCTTTTGCTTGTGCTTAATCTCTGATGCTGCAGAAGCAGCTAAATAGCATTCTTTCCTTTTCTGCCTTTGGAGTAAGTCTAGATAGCTGCATGGGAGGGAGTAATTGTTGTTTCTGACCTCAGTGGGTGATTTTGAAAGCCCTAAAATATGAGATGTCAATAAAGTAATTTTCTTAATGGAGAACAAAAGTCATTCTGACCCTTTCGTGAGAAAGGTAAGACACTCTCTTTTCCTGTGAATGAAGAGAGATGATCAGACAGAGGTTTTGGAGTCTGTTTACCTTTATAGTCTTTCTGTCCCTGAAAGCCAAAACATCATATTTCCTGTCCAGTCCAACAAAGCATGTTAACTGCAAAGAATTTCTCCAAGAATCTGCAGGGAAAAAATGAAAAAGAAGAGGAGAAATATATTCTAGAAGGATAGCATAATATTCTTTTAAAGACTTCAAGCAATGCAGAGTCCCCTGGTAAAATATTTCAATTTGATTTTCCCAGCTGTGAAAGTAATCAAAAGCTTCTTTCAAGGTTTAACTTGCTAATGAGATCCAGTGACTGGAAGTTAGTTATGTCATTGTCTGCATGATTAACTATTTCCATCCTGTTATCAGATAGCTTTTATGTGTGAAAATACCTGTGTGTGGTGATGAAGTCAGCCCGTAACATTCTCTTTGATGATCTGAATATGTTGTGCTTCTTAAGTCTCACATCATAAATCATGTTTTCTAGGCTTGAGTAATTTTTGTGGCCCTCCTTTTAATGTTTTCCAGTATTTCCACATGTTTCTGAAATTGTGGACACTATGCTGGTATTCTGTCAAAGGTCTCACAAATAATATTAGAAAAAAAAAGTGAGATTACTTCTATTCGCCTAACCTTTATTTCATTTTTCCCCCCCTCCAAGAATATCATAGATGTTTTTCACGAAGGTCTTTCAAGAGTTTATCGTGAAGTTCTCATCCTTCTCTTTCCTCCAGCTTATCTTTTTTCTCTCACTTCCACCAAAGTTCTCCACGTTCCCAAAGTGGGTGGCTGCCACGGCAGTAACGAACTGATAGTCTTCAGGCATCCAACTCTGGAAGTATCTATTTCTTTTTCCGTAATGCTGTAGGAAATGTAAGCTCTTATTTTAAAAACTATGACAAACATCTAAACTAAATGCTTTAAGTAGGCAAGTCAAGTACAGTCCTGAAGTTCCCATTAGGCACATAAAAACTCCATTCTTAATTCCCCTTGTGTTGCCATGCATTTAATTCTATTAAATGAATTTCATTAGATTCTCCTCAGGAACTCAGCTTCTCAGACATCACATTTTCTTCCCTAACGTTTGAGATGCTGTCTCACCTACCACTGTTACCACAGGAGATCTTATATTTTTGATAAAAATAACTTCAGATGAAGAATGAATCCCTTACGGCTCCACTAAATGAGGAGTTGTCGGCATCAAGAACGTTTTGAGACCTGTGAGTATACTGCAATTGAATCCAACTGAAGTACACTGTTAATTCCACATCGTCATTTTTTAATTGAGATGTCATGTTGTACTAAGTCAAATGCCATGGAGAAATCAAGAGCACTATAGCATACAATTGTCTTTGTCAACCAGACCTGTTATCTCTTCACAAAAAGACAATAGGTTTGTTTTACAAGACCAACCTTCCATTAAACTAACTGATTGACATTAATTAGATTTTGAGCCTCTAATTCTTTGTTGATGAAATTCCAAATTAATCACTTCTTTTACTGAATGCTAAATAACTGTTCTAGAGGTCTGTGGCCCATCTCTTTTATCTTTATTTAAATATTGGATCTCCTTTAGCAGTCCTTTATTTCTTTGGAATTTCCCTGAGTTTTCAAAGGTTTGTTTAAAAATTATTAGCAATATAGGGAAGCTCCTCAGCATGTCCTTTTAACACTCAGGGGTATGCGTTATCCAGGCTGCTGATTTGAACGTTGTTTAATTTTAGCAGATGTTGCCTAATATCCTTCTTTATTGCATATGGCAAACTTTCTATTCCATCCACAACTTTACATGAGATGCATGTATCCTCCTACGTCATTCTGAATACAGAACAGGAAAAAAAACCCATTTGAGCATTTCTGTGTACTTTACATCACCCTTTACACATCCTCCCCTCTTGCAGATCTCCTGTATCTTTTCTTCCCACTATTATCTTTTATGCAGTCATTCATTTACCTTTCTTCAGCCTTATACATCCACACACTCTCTTTTTTCCTATGTGTGTTTTGTATCTTCTAGTTTCTTTTCTGATTTTGTTGCTAATTCCATGTCTCATTTTAAGCTATCTTCTTGGCCTTTTTGTTGTGCATCTGGGTAATGATGACCTCCTGGGAATTTAGAAGGGTACTTGTAAAGACACTCTCATATTTTGTTAAAACTTACAACTTAAATTTATTTTGTTGGTTTTTAGTTTTTATGCCAACTGTTGCTTCAAATTTTGGAAAAATGATTGTACAGAGTTTTCAAATTTCCTGTAAAACATGTGCTTGTGCTTTTAGATAGTATTTTTTTTTTTCTGTATGGTAGTGTTTTGCACAATGTAAGTGCAGTGAAATCACAATCCATGAGTATTGCTGTCTGATGTTAGGCATATTTTTTTTTTAAACAGTGTTTCACATTTGGATATCTGAAATAGATCATGGGTGATGAACCTGGAGTTTTGGGGTTCTAACATGTTGATTTTGTCAACTGATGAAGGCAAGTGTTTGTCTTTGCTAGAATTTACTTTTCTCAGCGGAGCTAAGCAAATCAGCTGGTGCAGAGCCCACGGAGAGCTGTGCCGCTGTGCCAGTGCGGAGGCTCTACGCCATCAGGGAATTCCAGCAGCTGGTATCTGCAAATATGGCATCCTTTTAATGATACTTAGTGGCATTTACACAATATTACAGTGAAAACTGTTCATTCAGGCCCTGTCGTGTGTGAGCTGGTAATGCAACATGCTAGATCTCTGCTTGCTGTCCCTTCCGTGTTACAGCTGCAGTGGTATCAATTACTTCCTGCTCTGCCAGTGGTTGAAGAGGTGTTTGCGTCTTGCTAAGCTGTATTGGCTCCCTCTGGCATCTTCAACGTGCCGCTCCAGCTCCCACTCCTGCCTTCAGCAGTGGTTAGTCTCTTTGGCAGCAAAGAGCAATGCAGTCGCACAGGTTTAGATTTCCTAAATGAGAAATGCTACCGAGGGAAAGCAAATACCCTGAAGCGGTTGATGCCCGCTGTGAACCCAAGACAGATGGCGCAACCACTCTGCAATGGGATCTGCTCACGATGAGGCTCTCATCGCTCTTCTTTCCATCTCTTCTGTTGTTCAATGAGCCCAGGTCGGGTCAGGATGCTGCCATGGTGAGAAAGGGCTGTGTGCAAGGAGGTTTTGTGCGTCTGATTAGGAAATCTGCTCCTTGTAGAAAGGACGTCTGTTGATGTTTTTTTAAGAAGCAGAGAGGAGCAGAAGAAGAGGGGCTGATAGTTGAGGGTAGAGGGCACATCTGAACTGGGGAAGATCACGTGCGCACAGCAGCTCGGTCTCACAAATCTTCCCATAACTCCAACCGGATTGCTTCTGATATCTGAGTTGTGGGTACGTATTTTAACACCTATATCATGTAGAAATGACTCACACAACTGTGTGTTGCTCTTAGCCCCATTATTCATCAACTGCAAATTAAGAGAGGCTTAAGACAGCGTAGACTTGATGTCCTAAGTGTAGTTGCCTCCTTCAAAATCTGACATGTTTAATGCAATATTTTCTACGCATCTCATCCACCTCTTCAGATTTTGGCTCCAAGTCCTGTGCTTTCTTCCCTTGCTCATTAGTACTCCTGCAGATAGAGCAGTCAAGGATGCACTGATGAGTGCTGTGGTAAAGATGACTTTATTATGAATACAATAACAAATGTTCTTTATGGTTTGTTTGACCTTTTTTAATCACTTTAATCACTTCCCTTTCTTGAGTTGCTGGCTGCTGACAGGCAGACTTTGTTTTCTAGCTGTCACTGAATGTGTAGAGACTCAATAACCTTGTACTTCAACCACATCTTCAATGCTTGTGTCTCTAATAGAAAATTGATTGATCGACTAATTGATAAAATACAGCTAAGAATTCATTAAAGTGCTTGTGGGCACCAAAGAGGTGAGGAAAAAATGGAAAACCTATTTATTCTAGTTAACTCAGTAAAAAACAGTTTTGGGAAACAGTGCCTGCCTCAGTGATGTGGAAACCTACAGATATAGGCAAAATAGCTTTATATAATGTTTCTCATTTCGTTAAGGGAGAGTTTCTGATTTGCCAGAGGGGCTCACTTTGCAGCATCTTTTGCTATACAGGTAAGGTAGAAGAAGAAAATTAAAACTAGAGTGCTGGCAGCTTGAATGTAAAGTGTACTCACCAGTGGTCTTTGTTCTTCTTGCAGCCCCAAGCACGGAAAATCTCCCGTGCTGTTTCATTTCTTGCCTCAATGCATATATTTGAAGGCTGAGAGTCAAAGTCAGTGGTAAAATTCAGTGCCTGAGACACGGGAGTGAAATGGAAAGGAGCTGCAAGACATCAGCCGCATGACTCTCAATCTCATTGATTTTATCTCCTTCTTCCTGTGTTGGAGTTCAGGAGCAGCTTTTGCCCTTGCCTCCTGCTTCCTCCCCAGGAATGACAAAAAGGTTGTTTTGACCTGTAAATCCTTTGGAGTCGAACTATACGTGCATGTATGGATAATTCAGTCACTTTCTACAACTCTTTGTGCAACACATAATATGTTGCAGTTGATTCCTTGGATTAAATCTGGTCCAATAGCTAAGCTTCTGTTAAAAAAAACCAAACCAACCAACCAAACAAACAAAAAACCCCCAAACAACAAACCACCATCACCAATGACAAATAAAGAAACCCCAAACCAAAACAGCAACAACAAAAAAAACCCCAAACCTAATCGAGCTCCTCTTTCTTCAGTAATTTATTTCAGTTGTTAGAAGTATAAACCAACAACTCTTTGCTTGTCTGATTTTAAAGCCTGACTGTAAGAATAGTCTTTGAGGGGTGTAAACATTTATTTCACTGAGAAGCCGAACTTGGGAAAAATCAAATGATACCAGTGTGAATAGCAGCTCTTTCAAGTTTAGTTAATTTCATTGCCTAGATTAGGCAGTGAAATAATTAACTAAACAATATGCTTGATTTCCAAACTCAGATGGCTTCCTCAGGTATCTAAACCTTCCAGTATTTCCCTCCATCTGTCAAATTTTCTGCTTTCCCTATAGCCTTTCCTGACAGGATTCATAATTTCCTTGTGCGTTTTCAGTGCAAAACTTTATCCGTGTTGCTGTTTAAATCTTCAAAGCCACCCAAGTTAATCAAATGTAGTATAAAATTAAATATGGGACTAAATGCAGACCCAATCATTTAATATTTAGTTCACTTTAAAATTTTATTTTTCAGTGTGCTACAAGATTTTCCCCTACATTGCAGTAAATGCTAGACTCTTATCTTTGAATTGAGGCGTTTTCCCCACAGTACGTGGTGCTTTCATGCAGTGAGGTTATTCCCCACGTGCAGGGCTGGGGTGGGCAGCAATGGACGCTCGCTAACTTGAGCAGCAGTTTGCTTCTAGCCCTAAACAGGGTTGTTGTTATCTCACTCCAGCTTCTTCAGCAGATGCACTTTATAGATCAAGTATAAAAGATACATCTTTGAGGGGGGTATGGGACTTTTTCTTCCTAAAAATCTTTGATTCCTCCTCTCCTTTATGAATAGCACAGGATTACTGCTGTTCCTCAAGTGCTGCATTGAGTGGCAAAGAAGCTCGTGCAATACAGCTGCTTTCCATCCGAAAAGGGTCCTTCTGGCTGCTTTGGATATGCCTGGCTATTGGGAAACCAGGAGCAATACTGTGCTGCTTTGACTAATCTTAATTTAAAAAAGAGGGAAGTCTTTTTCAAATTAAAGAAAGAATATATTTCTACCCAACCATCTTGGATTTTCTAAAGGAAGCATTACTATATTTTATAGCTATATTACAAGTATGAAATAGGATTAGATTTAATACAGACAGACTGTGATCTCTTCAAAGAGTTTGTCTCATTATGCTTCTATGTACCATGAGGTACATATATATTGTCAAGTGAATATATCGTGTCCTGGAAGTTACAAGTTCAGTTCAGGATGACTTAGCTCAAATTGCTGCAAACTGAATAGTTCTGGTTCAAGGCTCTTATAAGCTCCTCAAGTCTGAATGTTCTAGCTCAAGATATTTATATCTCCTGCCTGTGAAGGCCAGGGTAGTTTGTTTGTTCTGCAAGAACAGCTTGAGGAGACTTCTCCTTTTCTATTTATTTTATAATGTATTTCTTTGGTTGTGGGGGTTTTTTTGTTTGTTTTTTTGGGGAGTGTGTTTTTGTGTTTTGTTTTTTTTTTTTTCTCTAGGTTTTTCTCACTTCTGTGCACTCATGACACTGTTAAATAAGCAAGTCACACTCATGACTTCTGTTCAGTAGGGGTGAAAAAGAACATATGCAAACATCAAGAAGCTGGAACTAAAACTTGAATATCCAACTCTGAGTTTACCTAAGTTGTATCTGCAGTAAGATAATGTGTCACTTTGTAGCGTTGACTACTTACCATATAATAAAATCAATCGTGCTGTAAAAAGTTAAGATTGTCAGATACATCATACATTTATCGCAGGCTTTGAGGGCAATATAAAATTTCATTCATAGACAAGAGAAAACTACTCAGTCTGTGAAATTTTTATGTTCTTTAAAGTTACATTCTGCAGACTTAGGGCCTTTAAAATAGCATTCATTTCTTACAACTAAAAATCTAACAGATATGAATATTTAATATAGGAAATTATATTTAATGTTTGGAATGCATTAGTAATTACTGATTACTGTAACATGAAAATTTGAAGTGATATTCAGGTTAACCTTAGAGAGTTGGTATGATGTGAGAGAGTCAGGGAGCCAGGTGAAAGCCAGTACTCCAAGGTAAGTGAGAGCCTCTGGGAGGCTGCACAGCGTGAGGCTGCAGATGGGCTCTGTAGGCATCACAGGTCTCTGGTACCCGCAGCTGGTGCACGGTGCCAGGGCATAACAGAAACCCTGCACTGAGACCACGAGTTCCCCATGCCGGGGCAGGGCAGTCACAATCCCAAATTAATTCTGAGCAAGCTGTCAGTTACCCGTACCGCCTTTATAAATTTTCTGCTGGTGAAACCAGTAAAATCTGTTGTGATTCACTTCAGCCACGTGTGGAGACCAAGCAAGCAGAAGACAATGCCTTTTGCAGGCCCCCCCTGGCAAAGCAGCTGTAGGAGGGAGAGAGCGGGGTTGCAGGGTGTGCTGATGACAGGGATGCTCAGGCACACAGACTTAGTGGGAAGACTTCTCCTAAAACATTGTGGTTTCCTGGTGTGTAGGTCAGCCTTTTGCCTATCTGTGATTGCCTGGAAAAATCTGGCTTTTTTTTGTATAAAAATTCAGTCTTGTTGGAGTTTCTTACTTTGGTTCATTTGTCAGAGATTCCTGCTTTACAGATGGGGCAGACAGGAGCCCCTGCCCCGAGTTCAGAGCATTTGCAGTTCAGAGAAGTGAGCTGCTCCACGTTTACCTCCTGGTGCGAAACCGTTGTCCAAATACAGCATCCAGAATATGTAATCTCTGTGGGAACTTTACCTGACTGTACTAATGAAACAAGGAAAACGGGGAATGCAAGGAAGTCAGAAAGCTTCCTTTTTTTGAAAGCCCTGTGTAAGGCAGCAGCAATGGTGAAAAAGGGAAATGGTCTTCTACATGTATACTTTTGCCCTAAGCAAATCCTTGTCAAAAGTATGTCTTCCATAGCTTAGCGATTTTTGCCTTGTTTGTGCATTATTGTATAGTATTATTTACATGTTTATGTAAATAAGTTTACTGATTAAAGCTGACAGATTTTCATTCCTGTTAGTTTTCTGATACTGCCTTCCCTTCTTCCTCCCTATTGCATTAATAAAAAGAAATTCAAGTTCTTGGAAATCAGACCTTAAAGGATGAAGATAGTATCATACCCTTGCACATTATCATTATCTATATCCATATGTGGATATAGACATAGATTTTATTATGAGTAAATCTTTCTGATGTTCCAGAATTGTCACTGAGAGCTTTTGGTTAAAAAGGAAATAAAACTAAAGGTGAAAATAGAAAGGCAAAAGTTGGGCTTTGTCCTTTGATATCTTACAAATAGGAGGTATGTATGTGGAAAATGACTGCCTTCTGAGGCCTCCCTCTAATTCGACTAATCTTTTAAAATTGGTGCTGTTACTCACTTTTGCTCAAATCTGGGCATAAAAACTGTTCTAACAATGACCTGTGACCTGCTTCTGTTTTTCTCTGCTCTTTTCTCTGCCTCCTCCCCTTCATATAAAGCCTGCCTGTAATGGAAAAAAAAATGGTCAATGTGCTACACACAGCTAGCTTTGAAAAAATGTAACTATGTAAAAATGAGTTCACTTTGAGCAAACTTACCCAGTTCATCTAGTTTTCTATTAATGCCATGCCAACAACTTACATGCAAGCCTCATATCTACCTGAGGCTCATCCATTAGTTTTTTTGATCTTTGGTTTGTGGATTGGAAAGATATGAAAAGATCTAGTGAATGCACACGTATTCTCTGTAATGAAATGTGGATTGGACACAGATTAAGCAGAAATTTGTGTATCTGAGTTCTAGGCAGAATTCTGAAGTGCACACACTTGTGTGCAAACATGGGCCCTAAATGGTAGTTCCCAGTTATTTTTATTTCTTTGACGTCTAGTTATATGGTTTTGGAATACTTTAGGTGACAAAATTATAGAATCCTAGAATGGTTTAGGTTGGAAGGGACCTTAAAGATCATCTAGTTCCAGCCCCCCTGCCATGGGCAAGGACACCTCCTACTAGACCAGGTTGCTCAAAGCCTCATCCAGTCTGGCATTGAGCACTTCCAGGGATGGGGCCTCTACAGCTTCCCTGGGCAACCTGTGCCAGTGCCTCACTACCCTCATAGTAAATTACTTGATGTTTAATTCAGTTGATGAAGGGATCAGCATTATTCTTTCAGTAAGTGTCCTAGTCATGGTAAATGGTCCATACAAGGACTAAAAATAACCTCCAGTGTATTCCACAACCTGCGTGTGAGTGCTGGTGAATAATTCCCTTTCACTGGATTAAGTCTAACCAAACTTCTATTGAAATAAGCCAAGCATTTAATGAAAAACTTCAGGTTTTAATGTACAGCCAAGATACCAATGACGTTTTGCATATCCCCGAATTCCAGGGTGATACTGCCCATGAGTGGAGCTGGGCATGTGAGAGCACAGGATAGTCTGCGTTGTGGACAGATGCTGTTATGTTTTGTAGATTTGTACAAAAGGTTTTGTTTCAGTGGTACCCGCAGACGGCTGTCGGCTCTGCTGTGCTGCATGTTCTGCGGGAAGGCAGTATGTTAATACCATCGATGGGAAAATTCAGCCAGGTGTTAAGTTGAATGGGAGTCAGATGACGATCTTGAACAGTGGTTTTTAGATGGAGGTTTTGGCCTGTTATTTAGTGTCTTTGTACAAACGCATAGCACTGAGCATCATACCATTTGCATCTCCCAACAGTTAAGACTTTTCATATGCCGCAGTCTTGATGCAGATAATGATATCGGTGGAGCAAATACTTTCCATGCTCCAGCAATCTCAAGATAACCTTTTTGCAGGAAAAAGAAATTGCGTAATCAGGAGATGTGTCTTTCTCAGAGTTAGTTAGCTATATATCTAGTGTTATTCTTGCAGAAGGTAATATTGAGTAACTGCAGATGTGACTACAGCCCTGTCAATTTTTATATGAAAAGGTGTCTTAAGTTATTCTCAGCAGTTTTTCTGGATCATACTCTTGTTCCTTATAACGCAGTTGTTATCCTTGTGGTGCTGTCTCTAAATGGTCTTGATGCCTAAATGGGATTATATAGCAGAAATTGAGACGGGTGCATTTTTGTGCCAACAGTGTGCAAGAGAATTAGTCTTTGCATTGTGCCGACTTTCATAGGAAGTTCATTTTTACCTAACTAAGGCAAAACAATTGTGATTTAAGAAATATAAATCCTTGTAAAAACTGGAAAATGTCCAGCACATTTTGTAGCTCAGTGTCCTCTCACTAACAATGACTGACACCAGATACTTAGGAAACAGTATGAAAAAAACTCATAGGTTATACAATCAGAGACATCCTCCTGCCTCTGCCAGCAATCAACATTTCAGACTCGCTGAACCAGAGTTGCACCAGGATTACTGCAGCCATTTGTGAATCCTCCTTTGCTGATGCAACACAGAGGAAGAAGACCTACAAAAGAACCGGTAAGGTTGAAGTCTGTCCTGTGCACTTCCAGGATTACTCACAGGCACAAGAATCTACTGCCTCTGCTATGAGCACATCCTTTGGAAAGCTGTCAACCTTTTTCTGTAACCTATGTTGTTATCATCCCTCTCTTATGCATACAAATTTTGCTATACTAGCTCTATGAAACCTCATCTTCCAAATCATATTTTTCAAGAGGATTTATCTTTTCTTTAAAGACAAAGGTTTGGCTTGTGCGGTGTGTCCCTCAAGTAGTTCATTCCCAACTCTGCCAATGATTCGCTTTGATCTTGGACAAGACTGTTTATCCACTTTGTGGAAGCAGAGGTAATGGTATTTTTCTATCGGGATGAGTTCAAAGTTTTTTAATGGTCAGAGGTACTGCACTACTAGGTCCGTGCTATGTCTTAATATTTTATTCATGAACTGGACAGTGAATAAAGCTTATAGCACAGTGAGATCATGAGATATTGCTTGGGAGCCAGCTTAAATTTACCTAGTGGTGAAAATTCAGTACACAGCTGAATGGCTCTGTCTGGCATTTCAGAAATACACATCTGAAATATATTGAGATTTTTCCTTAAACAACATTTCACTGTGCATTTTTTTTAGTAGAAGTAAGTAGAAGTTCTTTACGTCACATCTATACTTGCAAAGAACTTGACTCCCATGGAATGATGGTTAAATAGGCTCTACATTTTCTTATGAGATATTAAACCCCTTTTCTTTCAGGCTTTGCTCTCATTCTTACAATGTAAAAAGCCCTTTGGTTCCACCAGCTTGCACTGTCCGTATTTGCCTGCTTACCCAACCTGGCATGCCAAAGTCAGTTTGCTGATTCCAGCTCTTCTAGAAACTGTTGAAAGAGCCAAGCTATATTTTTGCTTTGTAACATGTCAGAGAAATAGTGATTTATAGTGTTTATTTCCAAGTTGAAGTACAGTGCAAGAGGCTGGTTTTCATCATGTTTTCTTCTGGTCTAAAGCACACACTAAAATGAGTGTGTGCCTTGCGACGCACAGAGAAAATTATTTCCATGAACTGGCATGAGTGGCTACTTCCATGTGGACGATGCTGAGCAAATGCTTCTAAAATTAACTACTGAAATGTAATAAGAAGAAAAACCTCTATCGTGCTGTAAAGTTCCTGTAGGAATCTATTCTCCCTGATCTGAAATGTGGAAAGGATGTTATCTACTTAGAGCCGCTGCTGCTTCCACCTCCTGCTTCATGCGGTGATTTGTTTTTATGATGGCAACATTTTTTAGAAGACTAGGAAAATATAGAACATTACATCAGAAAGAAAGATCACTGACATGTCTGGCTGTTTTTAAATGGATATTTATCCTCTGTCGTGGTTTAAATTAACTGACAAACAACTATCCTAAAAAAATAAATGTACTGTTGTGGTATACGAATCTAAATTGTATTGTTTCTCCTTGCATTATTCTAAATGAAGCATTCTATGCAATCCTATCCTTTCATATTCTGTCATGTTTTTTAAAATGATACTACATTCCTTAAATGATAACACTGAGTTGAAATGCAGCAAACATTATAGTCGGGAATAGGGCAAAGCTGCTGCTGTACCAGTTTCTATGTGCCGGCTCAGGACTGAAGTACACTGAACTGAACAGCCTCTGTTTTCAAGTTCTCCATGAACAAAACTGAGAAATGTTTTAATTGTTGACTTTCAGAGTGAAAAACCTGGTGCATTAACTTATAACGTCTCCTACTATGCTGTGCTTATTGAGTCCTGGGGCCAGAAGTGTAGATAATAACGAACTGCTGTGCTTTAACCGCAATTTAGTATAATAACTAGTCATGATTTTTTGATGGCATCTCTTCTTCTCCTTTTCCTTCCCTCCTGCAATACTCTCTTATCTTCTGTATTTTTGCTTCATCTCCCTAAGTCCATTGTTTCATCTGGCCTCCTTATTAGTGTCTGTTTAATGCCAAGCGCATGCAGTTTTAATCCCTCCTTAGGTAATCAAAGAATCTTGTATGCACCTGGGCAAAACACAGGTTTTCATAATAACATATTTGCAGTTCTTCTCTGGGTCAAGTTCAGTAGGAGAAGAAAATATTTACTGGATACCTCATTTTAAAAGTTGTTTTGTATCTTCAAAGTAGTGTAAATACTGTTTTGCTAAGAAATGAAGAGCTGGTGTACATTGACTTGTATGTGTGCTAAACGACTTGGGTTTTTTTCCCCCCCTCCATCTTTGTTCCTGATTTTGGTCTTGGCAGGTTGAGAGCTCTGCAGGGAAAACTTCATAACTTCATAAATGCTTTACAAATCTTTAGTAAGTTGGGCTGTAAGTTACATCAAACCAAAATTTAATCTCATCATCTAGAAGAAGCATGGCTTGCTGCAGAATTTAATGGTGATTGTTGAATTAGATGATGGTTTTTATGCTGGCTACTGTAATCTCTGGTGATGTAGATGGATAAACCATTATCCAACAGGACGTGCAGTTTAGGGAGCTGTAGAGTAAATACCTCAAACTTAGACAGAAAAGTGCTGATGATATTTGGGGAAAAAAAAGAAGCTATCGATCGGTGAATAATTATTTTTGATGCATTTAATCATTCTCATAATGCACATAGTACTAAATGAATCTGGCAGGTTTTATTTTGTAGATACAATGTTTAAAGAGGAGAATGCCTAATTCATTTAAGTGTGAGTGGTCTGAACTGTCACCAACAGGGCGTACGGATGCTCGTGTCTGCTAAGAACTAAAACCTTGGAAACACATACTGTGACAGCGAGTGACTGCAGCTGCTGTAGGTGACTAAGCCCCAGTAGGGAACTGCTACAGTTGTTTTTTTTCATCATTCTATTAATTCTTGAGTCTTTCCAACTGATGATCAAACTAAGTTTTAAGGGTGTTTTTTTCCAGTGTGAACAAGTGTTTCCTTGTTTGGATTTGAAGTCAAGACAGTGGAGTGTCTTCCTTATCAATAATATGAAAAAACACAAATTATACTCCTCACTCCCTGTCCTCAATGAGAAAAGATAAGGCAAAAAGCTTTTATAGACATGATAGATTAGAGGAGACTTGTAAAGCAGTTTAAAAGGTTGGTGAATTACACATAGTTTCATGAATTACGTGTCTATCTATATGCATGGCTTTTAGGCAAAATTTGACATGTGATTTTACTAACTGGACATCGGAGTGTAGTAATAGGTCAAGGCAGAATTTAATCCGGATACTAAAGAGCACATTAGGCTGTGAATTATCAAATTGCTGACTGTTTTTATTCTGGTATTACACACTGGATTTTTCTGAAGCTCTGCAATGAAGCTCTGGAACCCATAATGACCATTGTGTGTCAGTAGAGATGGGTAATAAAGGTCTCCAGAGGTGAAATATGTTCCATCACCTGCAAGGGCTCTAGTGACATCTCCCCAGTGCTATATGGTTTATGTTTCTAGTGCTTGTGAATTGATTTATCCTGGGCCTGTATCAGTTGTTCGGTTTCAATATATCACTGCAGATACAGAGATAGTCTGATACGGCTTCCTTATCAGTTATTTTGCAGTTATTTTATTGGCTTTTGAGTTGTGCAATGTATTGGTTAAAGCGCCTTCAGAAGGTCGTTGTTTTCCACACGTTACTGCAAGAGAAGATAATATTTCAGTGCGACTGTACTACCTACTACATCCCTTGATGGAAGATGTAAAATAGTTTTGCAGAGAGCAGAGAAGAAAGTTCTAGTAATGGTTGCAAAGTATTTATATTCTGATTCCTCCTTTCCAAGATTTACTTTACAAATGTTGTAATTGTCCATGCTCGGTCTCTGCCCAAGAGCAAGGGTTTTCTTGGTGTGTGTGTGTGTGGCGGTGTCTGTTTTTGTTTTTAGACTCAAGCCAAAATGGTTTAGTCATTATACAGAGACATGAAAAATGAAATAAAACAATCGTCCCTGCTGCTGTTATACAGAATTAGAAAATTTTGAAAAGCCTAAATAAAAAATGAGAGAAAGCTAAATTTGAAAAATCCTTCCCTTGGAAGGATAGTGGGATGTTTGATTAGGTCCAGCAATGAGAAAATGTTCATTTTTGTGTTGACTAGCATACTTCTTTTTACCCTCATACGTCAATGTTCCTAGTGAAATCTGGCTCAAGTATACATACTTGAGTATAATTCTCTGTGAGTCATGAACCTTGCCACTTTTGTGATGTACTTACTCCTAGTCATATTTTTTTTGTTATGCATCTAGAGGGTGTTTTGGTCAGACCAGGAAAAAAATAAATTGAAATTAAGACCTCTGCTTGGCTGTTTGCCTGTGTACATGTGACTGGTTCTCTGACCATGCCTTCTGCTGAAGACCCAGGCACTTTTCTCAGAAATGTTCTTCTGAGTGGTCATGTGGTAGTACATGTGAGTAGCCCTGTGAGGGTGGTCTTTGAAGAACGGGGGAGAAGATGGGCTCTGAAACATCTCTGTTCCTGTGGACCCTTAAGAACAGACTGGCCACAGAGGTTTGAACAACCTCGGTAGGACAGGAAGACATTGAGTGAAGTCTGTGACTCTGGGATGACAGGTTTCCTAGGAATGTTTCTTCAGCTTTACAAAATTTCCAAAATGTGGTGGTTTTTTACAGATTGCTAAGGGCAACCCCCTTCTCCTCTCTTTAGTAATTTGCCTAATTGACAAAATTGATACCAAAAAACACCCAAAAGAAGATAAAAACAAAAGCGTGCTTTGTGTTTGTGTTTTCCTAATACAGAGCTTTGATTTTGGTTGGCAGTGGCGGGGGGCTGGGATGTTGTTTGCTTTGATTCTGCAATTTGAGCTTGGTTTGGGAACAGTCAATTATTGACTAATTGTTTGAGACAATTTAGACTTAAAGCAACCTAGGAAGCCAAGTGATCATAAATGATAGTTGCCTAGTTTCTTAAATAAAGCTATTCAAAAAGCTCTTTTAAAGATGTAATTTAAATCTTTGTGATATTATGCTTGTTAGTTCTCAAAATAATAATAATTTCCATTTATAGTACTACTGTGCAATTGTTACACTATAACACTATGCTCTGAATAGTATTCATTCAATGTTTTTAATTGGAAGAGCTTAAAGCATTTCACAAAACATTAATAATCCTTACAATTGCCCTCTTAAAGGAAGTATTCATAGCCCCAGTTTCCATATAAAAGAAGAGTCATTTGCCCTGGGTTACAGAACAAGCCAGTGGCAGAGTGAAAATACAACCTATGGGTCCTGATCTCTGAGAAGTGAAATAAATCTTCAAAACCACAGGCAAATGTTTTTCACTGCATGGGAATTCCTTTATATGAGCAAGGGGAATAGGATAGACGAGTAGGTTTTATGAGGGAGTGCTTATGGAATTATGTCCTAATTTTCTTGGACTCTTTCTCATGTTTTTGGGTTGGTGGGTTTTTTTGTGTGGTTTTTTTTAGTTCTTTTTGAAAGAGTAGATGTAAAAATTGCTAACAGGGCTATATAAGAATTGTTATCTTCTGTATTGTTTTTTCACTATGGTATAACAAAAAAATAAAAGTATGTGCAGTGCTTTTGTAAGCATTTGAATTGTAGATTAGTATTTAACTGTTCAGCTGCAATGGTATCAAGCACTACCAACCAGGGCTGACACAAGTGATATGGAAATACAGAACAATGCAATTTTTGAATCTCTGAGGAGATTCAAATCATTAGCCCGTGTAGAATAAAGTATATTTGAACAGATATCAGCCATGTGAGAATAGACACTTTTAATTGAGTCAAGATTAGTCCTTGAATATAAAAATGCTTTGTTTCCATAACTAAAATTATGCTACTGTAGCTTTTTTTTTTCTGTATGTGAGGAGTTTTCCGTATTTGGAGCTATAAAAATGTGAAAGGTCAAATTAGCGTTATAGTTTTAATAATTAACATTCTGCTGTAAATCAAGCATATAGCTTAGTTTGTTTTTATATCAAGTTCTCAAGAAGTATAAGAACTTAAAAAGTAAGCTTCATATCACAAAAAAGCAATGCTGTATTAAAAAGGAAACAACCGTCATGAAGAGATCATGTGTCTGAATAAAGTTGTCTTTCTTCATCTGGTGTGGGGCATTTTATTCTCAATTTCTACTCAGCAAAGAGAGATGATTCCAATCCTGTCCATGTTCTGAAATAATATTGATCCTGTTTGCATTTTGAAAGACAAGAAAGATGGAATCAGCTGCTTTTACCATCTTCTGTCTTTACTGTTGAAGGAAAGGTATCTGGTAGTGTATTGGTTTCTAATGTAAATCTTGCACAAATTCATTGCATCACATTGCTGTAGTGATACAGCGGGGAAATAAAGACCATTTTATAGCCCCCATGGAGAAAATAGCCTAGGAGGGTGCTCTGCTCCTCGAGTCCTGGGACCTGTGCTAACACTAATCTTGTTTCTGCTGTTACTGATTTTGGAAAAATGCCACTCTTCGCACTGCTGTGCTGCTTCATGAAAGGAAAAATACTGAGTTTTAAAAATAAATATAAAAGAAATATAAGAATAAAAATAGACTCAGTGATAGTTTTGGTCTCTTCCTGCGGGGTTGGGCATCTGACTGAAAAGAAACTGTCTTTCTGTGAAACACACTATGACTGGTTCTGTGTTGACTTGAGGTTATGAGAAAGGCATTGCTGGTATTCAGATTGTCAAAATCAGTATTAAGTCTGCAGTGCTGCAGGAAACATGTTATAGATTGAACATGTTATGAGTGAAGCTGTCAGATCTACTTCAGGAGAAATACTTAATGGTAGTTGCAAGGCATGCTGTCATCATGACAAGATCCAAATGTTAAGTTGAACTTACCTGATCTAGTGACCACTGATCTTTGTAAGCGTCTCGTTTGGAGACTGTTGTATGTTTGTGGCACATGTCTGAATAGCAGCTATTCTTCCATAGTCAAAAGAACAAAATATCAACAACAAAAACTTTTCCCTTTTAGTGGTATACCTTGGAACAAAAGCCAAGAATTTAAGAGCAACAGGTACAAGATTGCGAATAAGCATAAGAAGAGAAAGAGAAAGGGAGAATTTTGCAACAGGGCACTTAACACTTTCAAGTAACCAAATTATCTTTTCTCACTAAGAAAATCTGTATGTTGATCTTCAAGCAGCTCATGATTACTAAGTGACCAATGATCCAGTTAGTCCAGTGTGTAACACCCGAGTACCAAATGCTTAAGAAAAAGTGCAGAATGTGTTAAGAGGTTTCTTTGGTATCTAAACTGTTTGAGGCCCTGAAGAATTGGGTTTGATAAGGTTTCCAAAATGTGCTGGAACACTTGTCAGCAACTCTAGAAATTGTTATTTCTCTAAATATCATGCCATGACCTAAATATCATTCTTAAGTCTTTCTCTGCTTGATTTCTTTATTATCTGACAGGGAAATCCACAGATTGGATGCTTGAGAAAGATTGTTTTGCTTGATCAGGTTTGATTTGATACGTTCTTTGTTTTGTTCAGTATACCTTTGTCATAGTGCTGCATTAAAAAAAGTGTCAGATCAGACCTCCATAGCCTGTGCTTTTGTTATACAGCACACTTATCATGTTTCCTCTAATTTTATCATAAAATAATCTTTCAGTCTTTTAAGTTACTCTATTTGAGGGAGTACTGGTATCAGTCTATAATTCATCTTGTATCCCTTCCCCCAAACCCCTTCAACTCTTTAATACATGGATTTAGCAATTTGGATTAAGCATAAAGCAGACTAATTCTGCAGCTAGAAATGGATTTTAAACTTGTGCTTTAATGTTTTGGTGAACCTTGGCCTAAATGAATACATTGGTTAAATCAGAAGTGTTTCTTAATTAGTATGCAGACACTGGTGAATGAATGTTACTAATTTCTTATTAGCTATTTTTGGATTAAGTTAATAAAAGTACTGAGCATTTCATAAAGGACTATTTTTAATATTTTTACTCTTGTGCACTGCCATCAAGTATGTGAGGGTTGTTTCCGATCTTAAGTTTTCTTCTACTCCTTAATGGATCAACAGCACATTTCAGAAACAAACTTGCATTTAGCGTAGGATCTGAATCATACAGTGCTAAATTTTGGCATAGAAAGAGTTCGAGAAAATAAATCCTCCACTTATCAAAGGCTATAAAAGAAACCTTGACTGACCTTTAACTATAATGTCATAATCATGACTCTCTAGCATAGAACACCATATAGGATTTCAGGTGAAATAACTTAATTTATGTTAAAACAGTTTAGGACATTGGAACAAATCCGTTCCCTTTGGTTCCAACAAGCCGCATGCTGTAGCAGCTTTGTTAGTCTTCCAATATATGTAAGGCACACCACAGTTTAAATCTTTGCGATGGATAGGTACACATACACAAAGAATAAAATGATTGTATGAATTAGGTGAAAAAAGTTTTACAAGGTGGATTTGTTGGGATTACCTTCTTTCAAGGCCTGAGCTGCCTGTGCAGTGGGAGCACAGTGGGAAATGTAATACGGTTTGGCTGGTGGGTCTCGTTCTCTCTCTCCCCCGCTCCCTCCCCTTTTTTCTTCAGTTCCCAGCCTGAAACCTGAAGCTTTCCCAAATCCGCATCCGATCCACAGGGATAAGTTGCTGGGAGTCAGTTAGCTTTCCAGTGAAACGTGGCTGGTCTGGGGCACTGACATCTGTGGCCGTGACCTTCCTGTGAACCCTCTAACAAGTCTATTGCCATTTTGCTGCATTTCATTCAATATACACGGCAAAGATTCACTAATTGCATTTGCTGAGCTATGCTACCTTTAAAACATTACTTTTACAATGTCCTTTCCCCTCATCTGCTTTTTTCCCCCCTTTTCTGCAGTATCTGGAGAGTATCAAACTGATAGTTGCAAACTGAGTATGAGCTTTTGAAGTCCAGACATTTGGAATATTGCTTGGCCTTAATGGTGAGAATAAGTATGTTATTGAGAGATATTAAAGACAACTGGAGTCCTAATGACGTCAGGCCTGAAAAAATGATTATTCTATCAGTAGAACATTTAATTTCTGAAGATTAAATTATGCATCACTTCCAGATTTGTAATAAAATAATTAGTCCCTGCACTTTCTCATTATCGACTGGTTTGCTCCAATTTCTTTATATGAAAGGGGCTTTGTCGTTTAGTGAGGAGTCATATTATAGTCAAGTTTTACACATTTTATTGTCTCGACTTCAGCTCCAAGAATTACATGTCTACTTGGGAAATGAATTCACAGTACCACAGAGGCTGGCAAGCTTCCAGATTTTAATTGCTTACCAGTGAGGTTCAGGGCAGACTGTTCTTCCTAGGGTAGAAAAATGTAAAAGAAACAAACCTCAGTTGTGCTAAAGAAAATGAAAATCACCTTCTTGAAAAGAGTATTCACTGATATGTGAAACAAAGAACTTCATCATAGTTATCACTGCACTGCACTCGGTGGCTGAATTAGCAAAATTGGGGAACTAAGCAAAGTTGGAGCTGTCGTGGTATTTAGCCAAGTCTTACAGCTTTTTTTAACTAACTTCTTTTAGGCAGACTGAGGTAGCTGACAGGGAAAAAAGGGACTTAAAATCAAAAAATATGGGCAAAGTTGAGAGGAAGGATGGTCTAAAAAGCTCTGTAGCAGCAAACCAGAGAAGTAGCCCAAAACACATCAGCTGCAATGCAAAGGTATGGCTCAAGGAGCTCCAGTGATGAGATCCTGTTACTGAAAGCCAAGAAATCTGGCTTTTGATCTGTGGCTCCTATCGAGCCTTGTTTCTGGTGTGCTCTGTCTGCAAAGAGGGAATATTTTTCCACCATTTGCCTAAAGATCTCTTCCTCTTTCTCTCTCTTTTAAAGAAGTATTTTCCATTGTATAACTATATCATTGCTTTCATGTCTCCATCTTGTGGTGTGCAACCATCATGATACCAAAAAAGTAGTGAGAATAATGGAGAGTAAAGGACTGGTGAAGAGCAAAGTGAAATAGTAACTGTGAGTGTGAGAAGTTCTTTGCAATATTTTGCCATTGAGCTGCCTAGAAAGCATGCTATTTATTTGCTACAGCTTTAAAAGGGATCATTGGTGCTTTGAGGAGGATGATGTGTTTCACCTGCTGGCACTACTGCAGCAGCTACACAAGACTGCAAAAGGAAGCAAAAAGGAAAGAGGACAGTGTTGAACAGACTCAACTCTAGGGTCTTCTAGAAAGAATGATTCATCAAAGTGAAGCAGTTAATAGGTGATAAAAGTGACTTTTGTGGTTGCTACAAAAGTGGGTAGAGAACAGGTGGAGCTCAACTAGGAAGGATCTTTATTGCACTGTGCATGAATAGATGAAAAGTAACATGCTTGAATTTGGATATGAGCAGCTTGAAGATTGTGGAGGAGGTGAGATGCGATAATCAACAGCTGTAGATGAGCTTGGTAGCTGGAACAGTGGCTGGATTGGTGTGTGTGGGTCTCTGTTCCAGGACTTGTTTACTAGAAGTGAGGACAGCCTGACATCTGTTTGTCCTCTAATGAAACTCAGTCTCAACTTCATTGCGTCTTCTGAGCTTCCCTTTCATACCTGTTAATTGGCTTATACTAACACTTGAGCAATCCCCATATTTTTCATTCTTCTTTTCATTGCCAGCCTGGTAAATGACAGGAAAGAGATCAGTACGGTTTAGCCGAGGGAAAAATATTTCTGTGCAGTGCAACACGGGCACTAAAATATATTCAACAAACAAGAGGAAACATACTGCTTAGATGACTTAAGATCAACAATTGTGTGCTCCAATAGGTCCTGTTTAATCTCAAGAAAC
>VYXH01001734.1:578907-649605 GCA_013397275.1 Burhinus bistriatus
AAAGAAAAAAAAGTGAGCAATGCAAAAAAGGTCAGTGTTCCCAATTTGCCTTCGAGAATCTGAGTACAGTTGTGCATGTTTGCATTAGAAATCCCTGCACTTGCAAGGCTGTGTGTAATACCCCTCTGTACTGCTGAAATTAGGAGCCTTCCAGCGTTGTTCTACTTGGATAAAATTATTTTGTTCAGCCTCTGCCCATCCTGTCGTTGAGAACTGATGGGATATCACACGATTTATTGTGCTCTGTAGGTTTTTGAAAACTCACAGATTTTTCATCTGAAAATCTCTCCAAAGGAGTTAATTGTAAGATTTATCTATCATCAACAAACTCCACCCCACTGCCCACCCCTAGCCCTGCTACCACAAGGATTTTTGTCCTGAACTAGGAGATAGGTAGTGGTACCTGTAATGTGCTTCAGAGATATATAAATGGAAAAGGCATAGGTCATTCAGTAGTGGGTATTCACAACTGAAAGAATCCTGGGAAAATAATTGGCTTCAGAAGACTTTTGATTTGTGATTCATTATTCACAGCACAATTTCTCTAGCCCATCTTGGTCTTATGCTTTAATCTCTTCAATTTGTCTGGCCTTCGTTGGTTTTATTTGCAAGTTCGTTAAAATTAATCTTTCTGAAAAAGAAGTCTGAATATAATCTTGCTTGTGCAATGAATGTGGACATTTTGCTTTGTTACACGCATCTATATCTGGGGGAGCGGCATATGAAAGGGTAGTCATGTGGATTAGATGAATGTGCAATCAGTTGTCTCCAAATGTAGTATCTTACACAGCTTCCCTTCTACAAGACAACAGAGCATCTGCATGGACACGTTCCACACAGCAGCGCTGCCTTCACCTAGCTGTACATTTTTTGGAAAAGATAAAAAGCACTACTATGAATAGCTTCAAATTATTTGTAAGTGGACTGCAAGTGCAAAGCTGGGGTACACTTTAGGTGCTGTATTTGGTTTCTTAGTCTTCATTACATCCCATGTGCTTGCTGCTGGTGTCTTCGGGCTGGGCTTGCACAGGCATTTTAATGATCAGAAATTCCGCTGGCACAGAAAGGGGCAGCTCATTTCCCTCTCCTTCCCCAGCTGCAGGCCACTGGTACCCACATCATCCCCTGTGCGGGTGCTTGGGTTCGTGCAGCTGCGGGGCGAGCAGGGCAGAGCGTGGGGCTGGCCGACGACGGCTTTGGGGACAGGGAGCAGTTTGCAGCTGGATTTTTTTGCAGCTGTTTCTCGCTGTAGCTCACTTCTCTCGCCAGGGGGTTTGGTACAAAGCGGGGAGCAGTGGCCTGGAGCAGGGAAGCGGGGCTGCGGGCAGCCTGCGTGTCTGCTTCTGAAAGCATCAGCAAGCACTACTTTATTGAGAGAAGGAGGATGGCATTGCAGTTTGTCACAGGCAGCTGAAAGGATGGGGATCATAGAATGTTGAGGACACCATTAGTGCTAACGAATTTAGGTATTAATCAAGATTGATGCATAGTTTGCTAGAGTGGTATTTTAATACATTGGTTGACAGAAAAAAGTGAAATACTGCTTTGGCAATTTTGATATTCTCGTTCCTGCATCTCCTCTAATATTTTTGACTGGAAAGTGGCGTAGGATCCCCTCTGATTTGGGAGTCTGTTTTGTAGCTATTTGCTTGAGTTTCATATGCCTTCTTTTGATCTCTTTAGAAGTATTTCGGTATTCATCAGCAGACACATTCTTGATCAGGTACCAGTGTTTCATGTGAGCCTTTTTCAAAATTATAATGATGCTCTGCTAGTTCATATTCCAGGAGGAGTATGTATCACCTTGTTTTAGTTGTTTTTAAATTATTACTTTGTTTTTGTCCTCTGTATAGTTTTTAAACATGCTTTATGGCTCAGCTGAATATAGTTGAATTTGCTTAGCCCTTTTTTGTGAACAAAATAATAAACCTGAATTAATATTTCTTAATTAGCAGTCCCTAGTCTTTGCTGATAAAAGTCACTTTGAAAATTAATCCAACCAAGGTTGTTATAGTGCTAGAGATACACCTTAGGTATTACTATCTATGAGACTGTTCCAGATGTTCCCCCAGGTTTTAGTGCTGATACTTGGAATGACAGGCAGTGGATGGGGAGGAGTTTGACTTGTAAGTCCTCAAAACAGCAGATCTGCAATTTTGCAGTTGGCCAGTATGGAGCAGAAGCAAGGGAAAATAGAGTGGAAGTGTGTAACCAGCATGAAGGGAGATACGGCACGCTGGTGGTCACGCTGTTGTTTAGGAACTCTGTTTGCTGCCAGCTCAGTCAAGGATCAGTTTGCTTTCTTCTTGTGTTTCGAATCTTTACTTGGCATGAAGGAAGAAGGGAAAACGTAATGCTTTCAAGGTCTTGTGATAGTGAACCTCACTGCAGAGCGCCCTGCTTTACCTATGACACATTTAAGTAGAGTGTTTCAGAATTGCACAGGCTGGCTTCTGGTCTCAGGTCCTAAAATCTGAAAGCAGTGGTGAAAGCCTCACCACTTTGGGGTGATGAAACATCCCACAGAGGTAAGGGGATGTTTTGCAGATGAAAGAAGTTGAAACTGTCTGAGAGCTTCTGGTGGTTGGCTGGATCTGGATAGGGGACAAGTGAGGAATCACGAGGTAATATGGGCGGTATGAGATGTCTACTTGCAAGATGTAAGACAGTGCTGTGCTGTGTGGTCAGCTCGCTTGTTCCTCTGTTCTGGGCATTTTACAAGTCGTTTACAGAGGAAAAGCAGCCGAGCCTGAGGTGAAGTGAATTCATGCCAGTAGCCTTCCTTGGGTAAAACTTAAGGGATCCTGGAGAGAACCATCTAATATCCAATAGACAGATGCCAGCCAGTACCAAATAGCTATACTGAAAGCAAACGGCGCATAGCAGTGTGTTTTATGGAGGGTCAGCATGATTTAAAATCCATACAAAAAAGGAAGTGGGGGTTTACATGTGGTCACATGTTTATCTGTGTCATCTGAGCCTTTGATGATCTTATCGGGTCTCCTCTCATGGGATACAAACACTGCCTAATAAGAATTTGAAATACTCGTTTTGCCTGTCAGCAGTAAGTGCCATTTAAAACTGAGCTGAGATTTGAGACCTCTTCGTAGGAGAGCTGTTCATTAATTTTTGCTGATAAATAGTACTTGGAGCTTTACATGTAGGACAGCACATAGTTTTCTCTTCTTCCCAATGTTGATATTAAAGTCTGTAGCATTGGGGGGTCACACCTAAAACTTAAACCCTCTTGAAGTAGCCTAGTGTCTATCTCAATATTCATTTCTTGGGAATTACAGGTACCACCACAATCATACGGGATCACAGATTAGTCCTACCTTCTTTTTAATTTTGGAGTTTGATTTGATAAGATGAAGTAGATGGTAATTGCTGAAATACTGACTGTATCTGGCATGCCATCAGATTATTCCTAGTATTCTGCTCAATAGGAGCAGATTTTAACTTTTCAGAGGTTTTCCTTAACTCTTAATTTTTAGTTTCCAGAAGCTTTGCTGAACTTGAGATTCAGAAAAGAGATATGATATTATTAGGCAATGAATTGTTTTGTTACAAAATATTGTTATTAGCTCAGCCATTCACATATTACCAATGTAGAGTTAAGCAAATATTTAACTTCGACTGTACTTGCTTTGCCAGTTGCTTTCATGGACAAAAGTTTCAGCTGGTATATTCAGAATTTCACAAATATAAGGACTTGCTAATGGCAGGGGTTTTAATTTTTGTGTTGCTTGCATGGGTATATTTCAGACTAGAGACTGCTTTAGAAATCTTTAGTAGCCTGTGTCTAGAGAGTTAAACCTGCTTTGTGTGTGGATATGTTAACAGTGTTTTCTTATGATAGCATATTTGAAAAAACTGAATACTGGAGATCCTTGGCAAGCCATATATTACTTTTCCTCACAGAAATTTCGCCACTTTGGCCTTCAGGTAGTGGGTGGTAGAAGGATGGCGCTTGTTACTCTTGTAGTCAGTGGCTTTGTCGTGGTTCACTGAGTTTCTCTTACCACAAACACACGCATGTGAATTGCTACTCACTATGTATCCCAACCCACCTAGCCAATATCGTCTCCTTTTTCCAAATGGGCTGAAATTGGGTAGTCAAATGGAAACTCCCATTCACAGTTTGTGATGAAAAAACTAATGAAATGCTCCATTAATCATTTAGTTTGACCTTCATTCCCACTGTAATGAAGACTGAGAGGCAACATCAGCCCATCTGAAAGGTTTAAGCATTTGGGATTGATCTTGAATGGGATAAGGCCATCAGTGATATGATACAGGCTTCCTAAAGGCTTAAATAACTAACTCATGTCTTACAGTTGTGTTAACATAACAATTGGTCATACATAGTACTTCTAGGTACTGTATTTAAATTTCATTATTGAAATTCCTCTCACTGCTGGGAGTTTTGTCTGCTGAGAAACTTGGTAAGGCTTCTTATTTTGGCTATCCAGTATTTTATTGCACTACTTATAATGTTGTGAACGTTAATAATGCGAAGTGAGGCAGGAATTATTTTTTTAATACCTGTGAAATAAAAACACTGCTGCTTTGTGCGGAGTTTCATCAGTTGGTGTCGGCAGCATTCTTCTCTTTGTGCCAGGTGATCCCCGATCCAAATCCCTTTTAGAGACATGGACGTGAATTGTCTCAACATCTCAATGTGGTGTCTGGTGTTTTGTGTGAGGTGTTGAGCCGTATCCATACTTGAAGCACAAATTCTGCAATTACAAGCACAATATATGAAAAATGTAGAGGAATTTAGGATACAGTGTAATTTATATTTTTCTTTTGTAATACTTCTTTCACAACCTTTATAATTAGGATGGAGCCTCTATGGAAACAAGCATTGCTATTCAAAGGGCTTTCCGTTTTAAGTGTCTCCATTAAGTAAATAGATGCAGGAGTCGTAGCAAAGCAATTTGGTGTTTAGCTGTATAAAACAGCTGTGATTTGTGCTTATTGAATTTTAAAACAGCGCAAAAAGTTAGAGCAAAATTTAGGAAATCACTATGCCGTTCTTGTTCACTGTTACAAAAAGCTGAGTGATGCATACAAATAGCACTAATTAATTTTTCAGTAGGAAACCAACACTTCATGCATACTGATTCTTCCAACACTGGCATGAAATTGGTTACACTATTGCTATACTGGGAGCAAGAGGCCTTGCTGCAAGGAATTATGATGTGTGTAGAAAGGTGCTATGCAATCAGCACAATGAGATCTGCAGTCTCATTGACTGAAAGCATTAAAAATGGGAAAATGTGTCATTCTGTTTTTACCTGTTACTTTGAAAATGTATGAAATCGAAATGTAATTTTCTGATTTTTTTACCTTAGGTAAATTAGGCTATGATCAGTCTGTAACAAATGGAAGGATTACTGTGGTACTTGATTCAGGGTTGACAGCAAGCTCTAGGCAATGACAGTCTTTAAATGAGCTGAACTTGTTGCTTGTCAAGTGATAATTGTCAGTAGAGCAGGTTTAATGTGAGATTTTTAATAACAATAAGACTTTGTGGTTTTGTAGAGTTCTGTTTAAAGATCTGTAGAGTTCCTTTCCTCCTATTAATGAACGAAGACGCAATACTTTTTTTTTCTTTATCAGGCTGCAATATTCAAGATAATAAGCCTTTAAAAACTCTTAAGATGTAGTTAAAGGCTGCAGCTGTTAACGTTATTTCTTTGCATTTAACTTTTTTCAAACGCAGTGGAAAGCAGGAACGTGTATGAAATTTCTGTACAGCAGTAAGCTGAATTGATTGTTCTGACAATAGGGAGAGTAAATTTTCGGAAATGTTTTTACAACAGAAAAATGTGTTAAAATAATGAATGAGTCATGATAGGTCATTGAGGCAATACCTCTGCACATCCACTATGGACTTAGCTCGTTAAGTACTTTTCACCGTTAGATGAAGAAGCATGAGAAGGTGGAAAAGCACAGTTACTGCCAGAGGATAAAGCATAAAAAAGTTGGTACTGGGCTTCTCACAGTCACTGTCACTTTGCACTTCCCTTTGATATGGCTCTACATACTTTTTCTGGGACAAAAGTACAGTGTGCAGAATTACCAAGTTGATGAGGTTCCCACCTTGCACCAAAGACAATCTTTCTGTAGCTCTTGTATTGAATTAACTTGGAACTAATTTAGAGTGGGTGTGTTTGTGGCTTTATCAGTTGACCAAATTGTGTTTATGCCATTGCAAAATGTCTAAATTACAGCCCCTGGCTTGACTGCAGCCTCTGGGATGATTTGTCCAGACACGAAACTATTGGAAAGTCTTTCTTCCCCTGCCCGTGTCAGAGTGCTTACTCTGCAAGCTGCTGCTGTAATCTCATGTTTCCCGAGAACGGGGTGACTGGCTGTTGATATGTACCACAGCAGACATTTGGCATAAAGACTTGAGGATGTTGAACAGCCCAAACACAGAATGTAACAATGAAATTTTGGGTGTCAGTGAAATAATTGCTATTGATTTCACTGGATGCAAACTCAGGTCGTCTTTAGAAAATTCCCCTGTTGCTTAATAGGCTGATATGGAATGGTTTGGAATATTTCAGAAATTTCTTTTGCAATTCTCTCTGGCAATAGCAATTCATCCTGCCAGGCAGAACTGGGCCAAACTGAGAATTAGCTAAGTGTTTCTCGTGATTTTTCAGCACTGTCTAATTTGTAACAACGCACCCAACTGAACAGGCTTACTGTATAATATTACATTTCTTGATCTTGTCTATCAAATTTTGGGTGCATTAAATGATTAAATAACTCATTCATTCTTTATACTACTCAGAATGCCAGCTGCTCTGTGGTGGTGGGACAGGTCTTCTCCTGATGTAAATAGAGTTCAGTGGGAAAAACAAGATTCAAGTCCCATTCTTTGACTAGACAACAGAACATTGTTGCTTTTTAATTGGACTATGTTAATATTAGAATGATACAAACTCATAGTAGCACGATTTCTGTCTGAAAGAGGAAAGTAAAGCATGCTGGACAACCCAAACAAAAATTTATTGTCAAATGCTAAGGATGGGGTAAGGTAAGACTGTTGAAAGAGCTGTTTAGTGTTTATGTTAGAGCATTAATAGAGGTGTTGAACTTGCAATAAAAAGTCATCTGAAAAATTCAGATCTGTCTTATAAATACAATTTTATTTGCATCCCAGACTTTTGATGAAAGTAATTATTATAGTCAAGTAAACCAGGGCATGGTTTGTAACAGAGAGGAGGATATTGTCACGTCTCACTAGATCCTAGACCTATTGGGAAAGCGCATAGAGCAAAAGATTTCTTATGACTGAAGTGTATCTGTAGCCTGGTGATTTGCTCCCCTCCCTGCCTCTCCCTGACTGAGCTGTATTACTAGTTTTATGCCTCAGTATATTTTTTGATACTGTGTTTTAAACCTCTGTATGATATCCTATAGCTGCCTGACAGCTTCTTCTGTATGTTACACAGACAAGTCTGCTTACAGAATGAATCCCTCTAATTACTTTTGTGGCCAGCTTCCCCCTCCTTTCACAACATGTCTCCTTTTACTGACTATGACACTGATTCAGACTCTCATCTGTTCCTTTTAGACTTTTGTCACTTACATTCTTCTCCCCAGTGTCTTGTGGCAGATGATTACTAAGGTTTTTCTTCTTCCATGTTTTTTTTTTTTCTTTTCTAAATTATAACCTAGGCTTTGTAGCTTGCATTTATCTGTAGAATATTGTAGAATATATGAAATACCTATCTCCCCATGTCTCTGTATTTCTAAGTCATTAAAAATTTTATTACTGCTTCTGTTTCTTTTAACTGTAGGTTTATATTATCAGTAATTTTTTTAAACCCATTTAGGTTCCTTCTGAGTCTTTGATCAGCTTTAATATAGACCACTTTTAGATTCAAGCTATTATTCCTTTTAGTTCTCTCTCCTACCATTGTAAATAACCCCTTACCAGAAGGGATTATTCCTAAAAAGTGTACTCTGACCTTTCCTTCCAGGTATAAATGTACATTGTCATTCCGTCTCTTCTGGGCTTTATCTTTACAACCCTTCCACTGTTTTGCTTGCCTACTTTAGATTCTTTCTAATTTATTAATGTCCTTTTTGTAATAAGTGCCCAAAATGGCATGCAGTACTTTAAAGCACAGGTGCTAAATAATTTATTTTCGATGAATAATTCAGTCCATACTCTGTTAATGAACTGATCCTGCCTCGACAGAAGCATCTATTGTTCATAAGTGTGCACCAAATTGTTTGTGCAAACAAATTTCAGGTGATGGGATCTTGAATAGTTTAGTTGTTTGGTTTTGGTGGTATATGACTGTTAACATAAGGTCTTGTCTTATCACAGTCTTCCTTACTTAAACTGGTGCAAAGGGCTTATGTCTTAAGAGGATTTTAACGTGCTCTTGAGTATTAGTAGTGTTGAAAGTATGGCTCATCAGCTCATTTTCCTCAATAGAATCTATGCTCGTAGTCCATCACAAATGTGAGATGAGATTTTTGCCTCCCTTTCAGATGAACAGCTTTAATCTAAGACCCTGAGTACAGTTGTTACCGCTCATGAGTTTTCATCACATACATCTGTATTCTTGGTTGCATGTCTAAACTTAATTTACCCTAAATGTGTTCCTAAGCAACTTCAGCTAAATTGAAATAAATACATTGCTTAAGCTGAAATGAGAGCAAATACAAACGCCTTGCAGAAGTGCAATGCAATTCTGCAATCCAGTCCTGTCCGTGTGCCAGGATGGCAAGAGTGAAATTTGTCAGTGCAAGAAAGGAGGATTATAGAGTGCCGTTCAGTGAAAAGAAACCAAGGCAGGCCTGCTAAAACAGGCAAATACGGGAGTTATCACCAGAATCCTTTATCTGTTCCAATAATCATAATCTGAATCCTGTTCCATGAATTAAAGCAGAAACAACATCTGACAACATAAACACAGTCTTTCACAGATTAAGTGTCAAGAGCAAAATTTGGAGTGGTTTTATTCATGATTATGTCATTTTTAAAGTACAAGATTTAAAAAAAGCATGTAGCTGGGACCTCGTCATTTGTCAGTGAGTCAATGAAGGATAACAGTGCATTACGTTTTCTGTTATTAATCTGCTTGCCACAGTCTGTGGGACTGGAGGCATTGAATTTTGACAGGGACGTTGAATCTTGTAACAAGCTATTACAAGAATATTCTAAGGAAAGTATCACTTAAAATTATTTAACAAGCAATTTGTTATTTTGACTTCATATTCAATGGTTTAATTGCCTAGACTGTAAGACGTTGTGTCAAGACTGTCTTCCTCTTCTACGCCTTGCTGTCTACCTCAGATTGGGTGATACTGATGATGTAGTGATACAGATACATAGTAGTACTGAAATTCCGTATTAGTTTAGCTCTATAGATTGTTTGCATTTTTTTGTTCAGCCACTCTAAGTAAAAAAAATCAAAATATCAAACTATAGATTTAAAACAGTCTTACAGCATGTAATATATATGAATTTAGAGATAAAGTATCCCTGATACTATATTCTGACGGGAAAATTCAACAGAATTTGGTCCGGAATGTTAGATCTCAACTACGCAAATCAGTTGCAATTCCTCTATCTGCAAAGTGAAACATCATTCTGGTCTTTGTTACTACCTCTGATTTTAGGATTTCTCAATTAAGGAGACTGTTTTATAATACATTTCAAAAGTAGTAGAAAAATTCTACCCTGTCCCTCACGAACAGTTATAGGAGATGGTACTTCTTTGACTGATGGGCTGATTTTGACTTCTAGTAAAAAAATGAATTGGAGCCATAACTATGAACTCTCTATTTGCAATTCCCGTAAGTGCTCTTCTATGGTATATTAAGGACCTGAGATCGGAAAGAAGATTTAGTAAGGAGGACTATAATTCAGAATTAATAGGATATCTGGAGTTACATCAAGGTGTTCGATTGGCTACTGCACAGCTTATTACTTCTTTAGAATTCATTTAAAACACATTGCTTCAAAATGGCTGTATATCTATCATGTTTAATTTTTTTTTTATGACAGCAATAAAGTGAATGCAAGTAATTGCTGTGGAATTGATTGTCAACAAAGGTTAAATGTCCCAAGAAGTACCTTGTGTCTCAATCATTGTGCCTGAAAGAGGTGTGAATAGCTTAAAAACTTGAAAAAGTGTTGGCAAGTACAGAAGAGTCTGTTCTATGGCATAAAGATGAGAAACCATCTCAAAAGGAAGGTGTGGGATGGAGTATAAAGAGGTTATTAGTATTTGGACCAAGAGGAATTAAATAACTGAAAGCTGTTCTACAAATAGTTTCCTGAGAAACTTTAGGTCGGGGAAATGAAAACCAAGCACATCACACTGAATTGTACTACAAAAGTGTAGCTTGGCTTTATTATGGTTTGACAAATAGAGAAAAGCAAAGAAAATTGCAGGAGAAAAAAGATGAAACTTTAAAGTATTCAGAAATGTCAGAAGTAAAACAGAGAGCAACATTTGAATCCTTTTATTTGAGATTTAAAAAAAAACACTTCAAAGATTTGCTTTAGCATGTTTGTGGTGGCATGCAGCTCCCGGCACACTAGAACTCAGCTTTTTTGGAATTATTTGTGTTTGATGATGATAAAAATACTTACTGTTAATGCATAGATTTTTGAGCAAGATTATTTTGTGAACTGATATAAGTAGGTGACAGAAAATTGGCTAATGTACTTGTGGCAAAGTTATTTTCCACTTTTTGCCCACTGGGCCCAATTCTGTAGTCCCTGTGGAGTATTACTGATTCAGTGCCATTTGGAGAATCTTTTAATAGCAGTTAAACATGGACTTTAGTATGTAGAGTGACAATAATGCAAGACTTTTCCCCTGAGTAAAGATAATATTTAGTTAATACGCCTTGATTATCTTTGAAAGACCTGATGGTACGTGGGTTACTTTCACAACAGTCTTTGAAATTTTGTACTGATTATGTTATGTAATCACGAATTGAGAATAGCAAATATTAGCATCTTCTGTAGGAACACACGTATATCCTTTTGTTATTTCTAAAAGATATTCTAAAAGCAAAGTAAATTGGATCTTCCACATTAGATGGGTGATAAGAACTCAGAAGACCTTAAGCATAATCTCCTCAGTTTTCAGTGTTTTTAAAACCAAAATCAAAAAACAACAAAAACCATTCAGTCCTCCTAGAATTGTGTGCCCTGAAGGCCTTAATGTCCCTGACCAACGTATCCTGGGGCATCTCCCATCCCCTGCCCATGGGCCCAGGAGGCCCATTTCAGCTCAGCCTGGGATCATTAGCCCCTGCCTAAGCCAC
Organism: Burhinus bistriatus; assembly: GCA_013397275.1. NCBI lineage: Eukaryota > Metazoa > Chordata > Aves > Charadriiformes > Burhinidae > Burhinus > Burhinus bistriatus. The sequence continues at coordinate 590,227 of VYXH01001734.1, forward strand.
ACCACGCGTATTCGTGTCTCCACCTCTGCCACCAGGTGCCCCTGCCTGGCCATGGGCCTTGATGATCTGGACCACAACATGGAGGCTGACTTGTTGGCTAGACCTCAGACCTGCCTCGTCACCATGACGTTGCCTTATGATCTGGACTCATGGTTGGACATGGCCAGTGTCTCCAGTCTGTCCAGATAACTTCACTTGACGTGGTAGGATGGAGCCCTCATCAGTAAGGTTCTTGTCCTGCTGACTTTGTCCTTCAGGAAGCAGTTACCCCCTGTTGCTCCTTGACAAATTAAGGCCAATTCCATGTATTTTACAACAGTAAGAATTACCCCTTCATGAATTCAAACACTGCAATCCAATGTTTCAGTAGTTGCTATAGGTTCATTCTACTATAAATCCTGTTGAGGGAGGAAAGGAGACCAAATACACAAACTACACGCTCTGTTGCCTGCTTCTGCAAAACAATTTAAAAGGAATGTCCTATCTGAAAATGGAAGTCTGAAAAACTACTTTTCCTTATACTGGTAATTAACTTCCTGCTGGGAAAAGTGCCGTGTGTCCTGTTGGTTTCTGGAACACAAATCTGACAGCGAAGAGAGAGCAACCCATCCAGAGAGGGAGAATACACGGGGCTGAAGAGTTTCAGAAGGTCATAGTCAAAGACTTATTTTCCAATATCGAAACTGCAGTAAGTACAAAATTGTGTCTGCTGCATAAATACAGTGCCAGGGATGGTCGAACTTTTCTCTTTACAGTGTTTTGCCTCTGTCATTTTTCTGCTATTTTGTTGTGTGGCTCTGTAAACCCATTGGGATGTTGGCCTTGATTTTGTTTCTGAAAAAAAACCAAACCAAAACAACCAAACTCAAAAAACTCAAACAAACTCAAAGAGGTTTCTGTTATGAAATAAAAGCAAATGATTAAGCAGTTTTGCAAAGAGAGACTGGACACTGATCAAGCCAATTTAGGCTGTTTTATAGTAGAAGAGACAGAATGGTTTCTAATCCAGGTAAATACTGATAAATTCTTAGCCTAATCCATGGATATTTTTGTAGGTGAATATGTAAAGACCAATATATTGAGCTGCTGGCATCTTCAGTGTGCTGCTTGTTTTTATTCTTTATTCTTATATTCCTGTTAAAACAAGAGTGGGAAATTCGGCATCCAGGACGCTGGGACATGATGTGGTAGAGCTTTTCTGGGAGATGCAGCAACCTTCGATGGCTGTAGCTGCTGAACAACATTGTGGTAGCAGCATAATTTAATCAGTTTCTTCTCTGGGCTGTCTCCTTGATTCTGTCTGTGTGCTGCCACTGCCGTGGTAATAACAATCACTGTTATTTTTCTAATGGAATTGTTCTACAGCTTCACCAGTTTTCCCATTCTAGTCATCAGACAGGCACACAAACACCTCTTTGAGCACAGCGCTGCATGCCGTGCAAGGGCAGGAGTAAGTGGCTGGGACTGAGGAGGTGATTACTTAAGCTGCTGTAGGCACTACTGCTGGTGAATGTGTAATTGCAGCCCAGCTCCCATTGACTTTCAGCCCCTGTCACTTGTGCTTATGGAAATCTGAATCATTGTGTATGGCCTAGCAATAATTCCTGTTGTAGACTTTCAGCATATTTGATCTGACTACTTGGTGTTTTCAGACTAAAATACCTGACCTCTTTTTGGCATACCTGTCTTTATGTGACCCTCTGAGTAGACAATGCGAAGACTGAGATGCAGCTGTAATTACTGGCTTGCTCAAACATTTTGGAGCATCCGGGCTGTTTTAGAACATTGCATTAGGTGAGCACTTCCCCTGCTAGCGAAACCATGTACAGTCACTTATCACAGCCTGCTCTTGTTTCTCCACCTTGGAAGAACTGATTTTTTGCAGATTGCTGCTGTTTAACAATTCTCAGTCTTCTTTCAGCTCCTTTGCCCCTGCTCTGGAGGGGCCATGATCCATAGTGTAAGAATGTAAGACCACATTCGTGTTCATAAATTGAATGTATGAAGTGTGTAACTTGAAGTGAAATTGAAAAGAGGAATATGAATTTTGGAAAAGGGGGAAAAAAGCCTTTCAGAATCACTTAATCTCTTTTTGAGCTTCATCATTATAAGAAAATACCTTGAAGAATATGTGTCTTTTATTAACCTGAAGACCATATTGCTTGCACGTTATATTAAGTCAGCCTGTTGCTTTCACTGGGGCAGTTTGCGAGAGTAAGACGCGAATCAGTATGATGTTGTTTGAACTTTGCTGTATGTAATGCTTGAAATTATGTTTTCAAGGTGGTCTCTTTATAATCTGACTTGGGCTGCCTTATGAACACATTTTTTCAAAATTAGAAATCACCATTTAATATGGTGGTGGTGCCCAGCTGGCAACTGGGACCACGCAGCCATTCACTGCCCCGCCCCCACTCAGTAGGGTAGAGAGAAAGAAGAGGGAGAAAAAGGAGGGGAAAAAAGGAAAAAAAACCTCGTGGGCTGAGATAAAGACACTTTAATAGAACAGTAACAGAAGAGAAAAATAGTAATGATAATAACGGTAAAAGAATGTACAAAATAAAGTGATGCAACACAAATTGTTCTCACCACCCAAGGATCAGTTGCCCAGCCTGGCCCGAGCAGCGATTGCAGATCCCTGACCCCTGGGCAACCCCCATTTATATATGTGATGGCTGTAGTATAGAATATTCCTTTGGGCAGCTTGTCCTGTCTATGCTCCCTCTCAGCTTCTATAGGAAGCTGAAAAATTTCTTAACTTAATATAAGCATCAGTTATGTTGCCACTCCAGATCTACCTGAGCCACTTTAATCTTAGCAGTCTGATCCACCTGCTGGTTGTTGTGATGTTCTTCAGTGTCCTGACTCTTGGTACGTGGGCATCTACATGATGTACTTTTACAACCAGATTCTCTCTCCAGGCAGACAATATCTTGTCACAATGGGGCAGCCCAGATGGGTTTGCCTCTGCGCTGCCAGTTGCTCTGCTTCCACTGCTGTAACCACCTCCACAGAGCATTTGCCACCATCCATGAGTCAGTACAGAGCTAAATTATGGGCCATTTTTCCCGTTCAGCAAGCCAGCTGGATGGCTTCCACCTCTGCAAACTGACTCGATTACCTTGTCCTTCAGCAGCTTCTGCGACTCATCGTGTAGGACTCCACACAGCAGCCTTCCACCTTCGATGTTTTCCTACAATGCGACAGGACCCATCAGTGAACAGGTCATATTTCTTCTCATTTTCTGGTAGTTTATTATACAGTGGGGCCTCTTCAGCATGCGTCACCTCCTCCGGTGATATCCCGAAATCTTTGCCTTATGGCCAGTCCACGATCACTTCCAAGACTCCTGGGAAACTGGGGGTTCCTATTTGAGCTTGTTGGCGTGATCACTGCAACCCACTTAGTCCACATAGCATCAGTTGCATGATGTATAGAGGGGACCCTCCCTTTGAACATCCACCCCAGCACCAACAGTTGGGGTGCTAAGAGGAGCTGTGCTTTAGTACCAACCACTTCCAAAGCAGCTTGAACCCCTTCATATGCTGTCAATATCTCTTTTTCAGTTGGAGTATAGTGGGCCTCGGATCCTCTGTATTCCTGACTCCAAAACCCTAGGGGTCAACCTGGAGTCTCCCCTGGTGCTTTCTGCCAAAGACTCCAGGTAGGACCGTTCTCCCTGCCTGTGGTGTGGAGCACGTTTTTAAGATCTTGTCCTGCATGGACTGGCCCAAGGGCTACTGCATGAACTATTTCCTGAATCAGCTATGGAAGTTTGCCATGTTTCTGTGACAGACCCGTAAGTGGACTGAAACCACAATCTGAGAGCCCGTGAGAGTCTGAGAATAACTTTCCATGGTTTGTTCTGAAAATCAAGGTGAGATTGATCATAGAACCGTAGTTTTATAGAAACAGAATACCAGGTTGGAAGGGAACTCAAGGATCATCTGGTCCAACCTTTCTTGGCAAAAGCATGGTGTAGACAAGATGGCTCAACACCCTGTCCAGCTTCCAGCTGAGTCATAAAAGTGTCCAATGTTGGGGAATCTACCATTTCCCTGGAGAGATTATTCCAATGGCTGATTGTTCTCATTGTGAAAAATTTTCATCTTGTGTCCCATCAGAATCTCCCCAGGAGTAACTTGTACCCATTACCCCTTGTCTTTTCCATGTGACTGCTTGTAAAAAGGGAATCTCTATCTTCTTTGTAGCCACTCTTGAAATACTGGAACGGGATGATAAGGTCTCCCCTAAGCCTTCTTTTCTCAAGGCTGAATGAACCCAATTCTCTCAGCCTTTCCTTATATGGCAGGCTTCCCAGTCCTTTGATCATCTTGGTGGCCCTTCTCTGGACCCTCTCAAGCCTGTCCACATCTTTTTTTGTATAGCGGGGACCAAAACTGAACACAGTATTCCAGGTGTGGCCTGACAAGTGCTGACTTGAGTGGAATAATAACTTCTTTATCTCTGCTGGTGGTGCCCTTGTTGAGGCGACCCAGTGTCTTGTTGGCTTTCTTTGCTGCTGCAACACCCTGTTCACTCATATTGACCTTGTTGTCCACCAGGACCCCCAGGTCCCTTTCCACAAAGCTGTTCCCCAGCGGGATAGATCCCAGTCTGTGCTGCACTCCTGGATTATGTTTTCCCAGGTACAAGACCTTACACTTGTCCTTGTTGAACTTCCTAAGGTTCTTGTTAGCCCACTCTTCCAGCCTATCCAGGTCTTCCTGCAGGGTGGCTCTCCCTTCTGAAATGTCCACTTCCCCGCTCAGTTTGGTATCCACAGCAAATTTTGTCTGTGTACACTTGATCCCATTGTCCAGATCACTTACGAAGGTATTAAACAGCATTGGGCCCAATATCGATCCCTGGAGAACCCCACTTGTGGCAGGTTGCCAGTTTGAAAAAGAGCTATTTGCCACCACTCTTTGGGTGTGACCTGTCAGCCAGTTCCCCACCCACCGCACAGACCACTTGTCTAGGCCATAACGCATCAGTTTCTCAAGGAGGAGGCTGTGGGGAACTGTATCGAAAGCCTGGGAGAAATCCAGGTAGACAATATCCACTGCTTGCCTCACATCGACTGAGCAGGTTACTTAGTTGTAGAAGGAGATCAGGTTTGTCAGGAGAGCATGATTTGCTCTTGGTGAAACCATGGTGGCTTTTCCCAATCATGTGCTTCATTTGACTTGTGATAGCCCCCAGGAGGTTTTGTTCCCTAACTTTCCCAGGGACTGAAGACTGATGGGCCTATAATTTCCTGGATCCTCCTTTAAGCCCTTCTGGTAGATGGAGGTGACATTAGCCTTCTTCCAGTCTTCTGGGACATCCCCCGATCTCCATGACTTCATCAAAGATTGTGGAGAGTGGCCTTGCAATGTCAGCCAGCTCTCTTAACACCCTCGGGTGGATCATGTCAGGGCCCATCAATGTGTAGGGGGCAAGCTTCTGTAATAGTTTGCATACAAACTTATAGTAAACATAACATTACTCATGTTCTTTGGTTTGCTTTATGATCTGTAAGGTTAAGAAGCAATATGTCAGTTCCCTGAGCTAAAGACAAAATGTATTTATAATCTTTTAACTAGTTAAGAGTTTATGTTTGTTAATATATAGAAAGTTTCTCATTTGCTGTCTGCCCAAGGTGATGGTTAGCTCATTATCAGCCACTAGCAATTAGCTCTTGGCTTCTGCTAGTGCAGTCTATTTGTATTTCAAGGTGGATTATGCTCTGGTTCTTCTCTCCCCAATTTATTTTTTTAATTGTAAAAATCAGATGGAATAAACTTATTCTAGAGATGTCTGAGCTTTGAGGGATCTAGCCAGTTTTTCATTATTACGTGCTCTTACATTACTTTTTGTGCCAATGAAATACATCATCTGTCAAGGCTTACCTTTCATCCTCTTTTTTTTGAAATATACAGTTACACTTCTGAACATAACATGGAGAATTTCTTATGAGTCTGAAGTGTGATGGCTCCCTGTTGGCTTGTGCAGGAGACGGTAATGGAAATCTTCACACTTTTGTCTTGAGCTTGAGCTGGGGTCTTCAGTCATAGTAGCCATGGACTGGGCCAGCGCGTACTGCCCAATGGGTTAAATGAGCACTGTAAAACTAGATAAGAATCTCTCCAAGGCTTCAGTAAAGTCTGGACTCAACCTAAATAAACATTAAAAAGTTTGAAAGGGACATAGTCCCAAGATGTGCTTTACAATTACGAGCCACAGGTTTTCACACGGGCCAGAAATATGTTTTGAGTAATGAAATGGCAGTAGTTCAGCTAGTGGTGCTAAAAAATACATTGATTGCATGTAAGCAAATAGAGATTGACTAACGCATGGTTTAGTGGCCACACAGGGTCCTTCCAGGCTTACATAAGTTATTGATAATGAAATATGTCATGCCTCCAGTATATTTTACCCTTCAACTGGAAGTATTTGTGATCTAGTAATTAGCTCTACTGAAGTTGGTCCATATGTTTTGCCATTTTGAGGGGATATAATGTGTGTGCAAAGCAAACAACTTGTTATGTTGTAGCAGAGAGGTAGATGAGTTCTTTAACTTTTATTTCTATAAGAAATATTTTATGGTGCTGACAGCTGAAAACCAGTCTCAACTACTACTGTGGAGTGATAGTTGCTCTATAATAAACTTACGATGCTGTCATAGTATGAAATATATAGATGTAGGCACACAGTTGTGTTATAAATATTTGATTCTGTGTTTTTTCAAGGACTCACAGCTTGAATCATGGGCTTTTGTTGGTTTCCTTTACAGATTATATGAGGGAAAGCTGGTTCCACATTGTACGAAAAAGTACTTTTGGAGGGGAAGAGAGAGATATTGAATATCGAGCACAAGAAGGTTTATAACAAACAATAAAAGGAAGGCAAGCAGGCAAAAGGAAAAATTAAGATACGGAGCTTGTGAGAGTCACTCTGTCAAGCACTGAAATAGACTTGTTCTTCTCCAGCGTGCCTGCTCACTCTGTACTGTTTCAGGCTGCTGAATCCTGTGCTTTGTCATACTTCCCAGGTCTTTGGCTCGTCTGTTCGCTTTTTTGTTGTTCACAGCAAAGAAATCTTCTCCATAGGACTGTAGTGATAAATGACTAGAAACCAGGACATCCATCTTAGTTATAATTATGACCTTGCAACTTCTAAGGAGTATTGGAGGGATTTCTTGCTCAAAAATTCCCCAGAAAATGCTCATTCATAGTAACAACACTCCAAATGAAACTGGTGGTGAGCTGTTCATAACACAAGGTCAGTGAATCATCTAATGCTAGATAGCAGTGGAAAAAAGTATCCTCTCATGTAGGTGCTGTTAGCATCCTAATAGTTTCTATCTGTAAACATGGCATTGAATGCCCACTATCCTCTGCAAATTATCAGTTAGCTTAGATACATGGAAAAAAAAGTCTTCCATCTAAGTCATAGTCCTGTCTTTGTATTAGTCATGGTTAGCGCTGTCACCCAGCATGGAGGTTGACTAAGCTGTGCAATATTGAAAGATAACGCATCCCTTAATAGTGCCTAGGGCTGCAAAAAAAATTGCTTTAAAAGTATGTGATACCACTTCTACAGCAGGAAGCATTTGCAAATGCAGGTTGCATTCTTCTTGCTGCACAAGGAGCAGCCTCGATGCCAGACTTGAGGCTAAATTCATCACCTGTATACTTCATTTTCTCCAGTGCCTTTAGGGTTGCCTCTGAGGTAACCCAGCAGTTTCACGGAACTTCTGTTTCAGCACACACTCGAGCCTGTATTTATTTGTATGCAGCCTGGCAGTCTCCTGTGGCTCTGGCACATGTGCAACAGGCATTCATGCAGTACTTCTTAAATGACCACCAAGTTTATATGCCAAAAAAGTGGATGGATTTCTGTGGGTAGCAGGAGTTCAGGCTGTCCACAAAGAAAATGTGGAAAGATAATGCAAGCCTAAGTACAAGCATGGCCAGAACACCTCTAGTGGGACCAGAAGCTTTGATGAAATAGAAACAACAATAATAAAGAAGGAATTGGTGTTGAGAGGCTGTGTGCCATCCAGGCCTTGGAGTATAGAAGAAATACAAAAAGGTTCAAGCTAGCCTATTGCTTCTTATTCCTCTTCTCTCATTTTTTCATTTTCAATATGATGTCTCCTGTGGATTTCCACATCCACCATCTCTCTGCCTTTGTAGAGCCTCCCCAGGTGTACTGTCTGCAATAGTTTTGCACTGTATTCTTTTGTGTAGCTTTCCTTGCTGCTTCTATTATTTGAGCTACTTCTGGCCAAATATATTGGTCCAGATAAGGGAATTACTTCATGCCTCAAACCCTAAAATAGTAATAAAAAAGGAGTACTGGAGAGGGAAAGCAATCTTTTCCCTTGATCATATCTGTTAACTCTTCTCCAAACCATCTTTTGTTTGTAGGCATAGCCCTACCTCGGAGTTACTGTCAGCAAGAAAAAAAAAATCCCCTAAATTAAAAAAAAACACAACGAAAAACAAAAAACCCAACCCCCCTTGTTCGCTGTTAAAATTATCTCTAAATATATGGCGTGTGTCTGCCTAAACAGTGCAATATAAATAGTAGCACAAGGGAGAGATAGCAAAATGTTGCAGCAGCAGTATCTTTCACTGAAGGAACCAGGAGTCACATTACCTTCCCTACGATCATCATGGTTAGTCTGGCAGCCGTCCCTAAGTATGTGAAATGAGATATGGGGACAGAGAGGAAACCTGTGTGTGAAGAAAACACATTTCTTAATTGAGCTGGGACTGAAAGTGAAGGAGCCTTTATAAGAACACCTTTTATTGTCTCTCTCTGCATCAGGTACAAGAAGTGACCTGGAGCACTTTGTGTTAGAAATACTTTCCACTGTTAGCATAAGCATAGCAAACAACATAGCACAGCAGTCAAGACGCTAATGTGTATTGGCAGTAAAAGTGCTCTAAAAAGAAATTTTCATTTATTTATATACACTGCTATTATTGTGGTGGGAATGGAAAATAATACCATCTGAATTATTTAGTTGTCTTCTGGATAAGTAAAAAGCGTCAAATGTATGAACCTGATATTATATATATATATTAGTTTTTTAGATGGGATCTTTTAAAAAATGTTTTTATATGTTGTGTTCTAGAAGGTGCTTTGCAGCTGAAGAGACTTGCTCTGTTCTCTGAAGGATTGCCATGCTAAATGAGGCTCTATTTATTGAGGTGTTATCATTTTTCTACTAGAAAATGGGATGTTCCTTTTCTAGGTACTTGGAAGCTTATTCTCTAAGGAAGGGTGTCCATTACTCAGGCTAGTTGTTCCAATTCCAGCACTATTTTCTTACTCCGAGAACAAGTCTGGAATTTGCAGGACAGAAAAAAAGGAAGAGGATTGATGTAGCTCAAGCTAGACAAGAAGAAATTAAAGCTTGACTGCTTTGAAAGATGGATGCCTCCCAGCAGGAGCTCAGAGAAGAATTGCATGTAAGAATAGAAAGTGGGGACAGGTTGCTGGGAAACGGATTAATGAGCTGGAAGATAAATTGAGAGGAAAAATTAAACAGCAGATAGACCCTGCCTTTAGTGTCACAAAGACTAATGTCCAGTTCCCTGTAAGTGAAGAAGCTGTGACTAAAACTTCCGTCTTAAACCCTCATGCTCTTAGTTTCTAGACCAAAATGTGTTGTGTGATCACATCTGGTGGTGAGGCAGGTTGGGATACGTTGTGCTGCACGTGTGTACTCCTGCCTGCTCACGGTGGTTTCAAGACCTGCCATAGTCCATGGATGACGACACTCTGATAGCATTTTATAGGAGAAGGGCAGAATTGGACCCTAAAATGAGAGGAGTTACCAATAGTGTGATCTGTTAAATCACGTTTGTATGCACGTACCTTACTTCTCTTGAGCAGATGGGAAACCGTAATGTTTTCTGACATGTTTTTAAGGGGAAAAATGCTTTCTTAATTGATTTCAATCTTTATCTGTAAAAATGAACGGAATACCTAAGTGATTGCTTTTGAAAACAGACTATTAAGATGCTATGCATGATGTACATGCATTGGTACAGAATCAATTTGTCATCATTTCACAATCTACACATTTGGGACTAAGGTTAAGTCAGCCTTAGATCACTAGGGAAAACTTTGACTGTCAGAAAAGTCAGAGTAATGGGGCTGGTACGTCATTATAAGTGAGCCAGTGATGAAACTTGTAAGCAAGAAGAACACTTTGGATACGCATGGGAGATCTACTGCAGATTCTCATACAAAAGGAGAACATGTCCAATTTGGAGAGACAACAGTGGAAAAAGCAGATTATGGAAATGGGTCATGCTCACCAACAATATTTAATGCCTGAGGGAGTATCCAAGAAGCGTCTAAGAGCTGGAAATGTAATGTATGGATGGAGCAGCTCTGCTCATCCGTTGGAGCAGAAAGCAAATACATCACTTCTCAAGACCAAGAGAAGACAGGTGCAACAAGAACTGAAGGGAATTAAGAGTTACGTACTGTGTAGAGTTCTCCTGTGCTAAGGCCTTGGCATTGAATCCTTTTGTACACATTTCCCAAAATGTAAGTTGTAGGCTTTTTTTGGAAAAATCTTATATGCCTCGATTATGCTTTCAGTTTAACCAGGTGCAAGTTTAGAGTCAATCTGTTTAGTTCAGTAGAGTTACTGGACATTTCTACTAAGGTGACTGAAGCAAAGTCTGGCCTTTATGGATGTTATAAATTCCAATGCAGAAGAGGGCAGTTGTGTGAAATGATGCTCTTGTCAGAGCACGAGAACAAGTATGTTAACAGGAAGGAGGTCATCTTTCTAAATTTATAAAATTGCGTTAAATTAAGTTTTCTAAAATTCTGGCCTTTAACCCAAGCTAACATGGGACAGAATTTTATAGGCTGTATAAGTGGTAAGATGAAGAAAGCAGCCCAGCTGAAAACAGGCTGAGATGACTGGGTAGAGAATGATACTGGGTTTTGGCCTAAATCTGATTGCACTGATCTCAGTGGTTCAGTGTCTAAGTTATAAAGGGCTAGATATGGAAATATTATGGAAAGTTTGGGCAAAAGCTAGGTGGCACACTAGTTATGTTGGAAACTATTTAGACCATATGGATCTAGTAGACAAAGGAAAACAAAAGAAAGAGAGGGAAGCAACATCTGAAGTACAGTGGTTTTAGACAGCATGGAATATTTTACTGCTGTATTTGCTCGTCTTCCAGGTGAGAGAAGGTGGGAAAACATAGGGAGTTAATTTTGTTTAACCATACTACATATGAAGGTAACGAGTAATTTTAGGTTTTGTGCTGTTTTGCCACTTGTCAAAATATGCAGATGTGCCCTCTTTCTCCTGATAGTTGGTGTACTACACAAATTGCAGCCAGAGCTGGGTGATACTAAAAAGGTTGGCTTTGAAAATACAAATAATTTCTTTGCTGTTGTAGCTCCCCTGGCCTCTTTCAGTAGTTCAGCAGAAGGATGGAGACAGCATCAGCTTCTACAGGGTGCTCTCAGATTTCTACTTTCTCTTACTGTCTGCTGAGTTATGAAAAGTCATATTCCTGGTGAAGCATCTGGTTAATCTTTAATTCTGTAGTGAATAAATTCTCCTGCCTTTAGCACTGATGTGAAATAATGGGTCTGACCTTTAATTTCAGACCCTGGTCTTGTGGGATAAAGTGAAGCATAATGCTTTTCTCGCAGCTCCAGGAGGTTCCCTGTTTAATATTGTCAAGCGTACGATAGGATCTCATGTCTCATTATTATTGGGCAGTTTTAGGGATTTTATTAGAAGTATTTAGAACAATAACAAGAGATGCCCTTTGTAGAAGCTCGTGTATAGCATCCTGATGAAGCTTTTTGACAGAGGGTCCCTTTGAAGCATCTCAAGGCCTATCATTAGGAAGAGACCTGTCTCTAGTCAGATAATTGCACCACTTTTTCCTCACTCTATCTTATGTAAAAGTCCTAAGAACCACTTCTGTCCTTCAACTGTTTTTTTTTTCCCCAGTATAGTCCTATGATTAATAAAATATTCACCTTGAATCAGATGTAAAGAAGAAGTTAAGATGAAGATAAATCTGCAGGCATAATTCAGAGCCCTGAATTCTCAGATCCCTCATTATGAAAATGAAGTTCCCCCAATGCAGACATTGGAAATGTGGTATTAGGAATAACTTCACCTGAAGAATATGAGAAACGCTCAAAGGAAATGCCATTGTATTAGGATAATATGAGGAAACACTATCAAAGGATCAGAAACTTGCTTTTGAATGCATACTTACCCTAACAAGCTTCAAAAATGTGAGGCATTTATAGAGGATTTTTTGAAAAATTGTCTTGAAATTGAACTTGCAGAGGATTTAAATGTGAACTTGTTGCGTTTTCATTGTACCGTCAAGCAGAAACTTTCCAGTCCTGCTAATCTGGACAGAGGATTTTTTTCTGATTTTCTTTTCACACTGATTTGCTTATGCTTTACATTTCTACTAATGTGTAGTTTATTGCCCGGTGAAAACGCAGTCATTTTCAGTAATGCTGATACTGGTAAAGTAAATCTCGACAGTGTAACCTAATGTAGAGATGAAGTAACTTCATCTCTACATCTCTGCTGTTGAGAAGTCATGTTATAATTATGTCAGTACCTAATGTTTGTGAAGGTTTCTTTTGTTTTGCGAAATACACTATTAGGCATCAAATTAAAAAAGAAATGACAATGGCTGGCCCTGACAGCTGTGTACTCTGCATACAAAACACAGTCATTATGGGAAAAGACCACTTTCTTTCATTTGAATTTTTTTAAGGATAACTTCATGTATTTTTGTGTCAAGTGTTATAAAGTATACCCTTCAACCAGTTCTGAGTTTACTTGGTGGTGTTAGTCTGATATATATCATAGAATCCTAGAATGGTTTGGGTTGGAAGGGACCTTTAAAGATCATCTAGTTCCAACCCACCTGCCATGGCCAGGGATACCTTCCACTAGACCAGGTTGCCCCAAAAAATATCTAAAAAAATATCACTAAGATATATATCTCCTTTCCCTTCTCCTTGGAGTTTGCTGTAGAAGATGATGGCAATTGCAAAAGCCACATTGCTTTTAGGGAGGCCAAAATTTCACACGTTTGTGGAGGCTTATTGAAGCCAACAGAGGCAGTTGTTATACAGTATTTTGTTTTCTTTTCTTCTGATTTAAATGGCTGTTAAATGGATTTTTCCAGAACTTTAAGAAAAGATGAGAGAAGTGGAAATTTGAGAAGAAAATAAAACAGTGGAGGCCTTCTAACCTGCAAACCAGTTTTAGTATCAGTAATCCATGAGCATGGATAGAGGTGTACAGCCCTCATTCATAATCCCCCAAATGGTCCATTATGAATGAAAGTTATAAGGATATAGCTATTGTAATTTAGTAAGAGACATTACTATTTCCCATTAATTTGGCTGTAATTTCAAAAGAGAGCAAGTCTCCATCAGTTGGTATATTGCTAAGACATTGATAATTGATTAATTTGTTTCCAGTTAGACTTGTTCTCATTTATGGATGTTTCTATTTGTTTGACTGCCAAAACGGTGATGAGATGCAATTTGTTACTAAAATGCCTTGAAGACTATAACATGTCTGTCATCTTTAGAAGCCAGTGGAGAGATTCCTCATTAATTTCAGTAGGAATTGGGTTGATGCAAAAATTATTTGGCTTTAAGACTTCTTTCTACTTTCTTTTTACTAGCACATATTGTAGGTTGTGCGTTTTTTTCCATACTTCTTTCTCATTAAAAAAATACATCATTTGGAGAGAGAAGCTCTAAGCATTGTGTGGTTGGGAGACAAGTTCTGTTTTTCAACTCTTAGTAAGAAGAATTTCTTTCTATCCGAGGAGGCTCATTTGTCACCTATGAAGACATTTCAACTTTATCATGATCAACAGTGCAGTTAATATTGTTTGTTCTATTTAGTTTTTATTTCTTTACAAAAAGGAAAGATAGCTATGGGCCTCCTAAAATTATGAGATAGAAAGCAAAGAACTGGGAAGACAGATAGAGAGTGTTAGGAGAGGGTCGGGATGGGCATTTACAATTTTGGGTCCTTTTAAAAATCTATAAACTCACTTCTGCCTTTATAGTTTCTGAATGGAAAAACAATTGTGCTCTACAGGAGTCTGCTTGTCCTAATCTAATCTACCTACGGTCTTAGAGTCACAACATTCAAGTTTCAAATTAATCTGTAAATTGAACTAAAATCATATCTATCTTTTAAACAATGAAAGTACAAATTACATTCGTTCTGTCTTGGGAGAGAAGGGAAAAGTCCATGAAATGTGGGTGGTCCAAAGGCTGTGCAGCAGACGAGAGCTCTGATTTATAAAGGGGTCATGATTTTAGGGGATAAATGTTTATAATCCCAGATGGGAAAAGGTCTTAGGAAATAATTTTACAGTCATGGGATTGCCACTCAGAGAAGAATTACCTTCTTCTGGACATACCTTCTGTTATAATTCAGTTAAATATGTGTATGTACACTAGTAATAATTTAACACTTTCCTTCTGTTATGTCTTACTGTCCTGGAAAAAGGCTTTAATTCTTCAGCGAACTCTCTGTCTCTCTGTTTTCCCACCTCCATTGGTTCTTCCAGATGTCTGTAATAGATGCCATGAAATGATAAAAGGATTAACGTTTTAAGCCATCTGGTGATTTAAGTCTTCCTAGAATTAAAAATTCTAATTAGACATCTCAGCATAGTACACGTTTTCAAGACTACCTTTATTTCATTGTCACTGCCTTTCTTGTAGGGTCTTTTAAGGCATAGATTTACTTTTTTGCCCATTTTAGAGATCAAACAAATATTCAGTACCTTGGTTATTTGGCAACCTTCTCTTACTATTTTCAGTTACTGAAAAGTCCTTAACAATACTGGAATATTTCTCTTATCTTTTTGTTACATAATTTTAGTTGTGAAGCATATTTATTTAAGTTTATTCTATATTCTGGGTTCATTAACAGCATTTTAAGTACTCTTCCTTTTACTAAAACATCTAAGGTCCAGATCTTTTAACTGCATCCCTGGGAGGATCTGAGCTTGATTCACTGCAAGGTCCATAGAGTTCACACAATACAGTGTGATGGAAATGAAATGAGAGTTAAGCTTCTTACACTGCAGTTCATACAGTTGCTTTAATAAGCAAAATGCTCTCAATGTAACCAAAGCAGGCGGCTCACAAATGGCTGGGAATCGTAATTGTAAAATTATCCAGTCCTTCAGAGTGGATCTTCTTTGCAAGTGCTTTTGAGAAAAAAGTACCTGTGGACTCTGGAGAGCTTGCAAATCCGTACCGCGTTTCTAGGGCACACTGGCAACACCCAGGCAACAGCTCCCACCGGATTTTCAGCATGGAACAATATCTCATGGGTTGTAGTGGTGTAGGAAAGCACTGCAGGCACAGGAAGTTTCTAAACATAAAATGGTCAAAATTATTCAAGGCCATGTTTTGGTATTCTTACCCCAACTTAAGTAATTTAAAGAAGCAGTAATAAGTTGGCAATATTTGCCAAAAACTCCTTTTTGGTGTAAGGTTATTGCCATCAGATACTTGGTAACCTAATTTAAATGTCAGTGATGTAGATGTCTGTGTGTTGTCTTGATTTCTGTTTTATAAGTGTTTGTATAAAGATTGTCTATATGCTATTAACAAAATCCTAAAACCACATTCCAAAACAGAGCCCTTGTATGCCTGTTTCTCCTTATTGGTGATAAAGCAAGCCCAGATGACTGCCTCAGATGTTGGCATTTATATTGTAGACGTATAATGTTTGGCAAGATGAGTCCCACCATTGGCATGGTGAAGTCAGAAACCCCCAAACCTAACTTGATTCCTGATTTTTAATATGCAAGCTCCCTTCTCAATGAGAAAGCTATATAAAGGCCACACGGAATATAAATTGCAAAGTAATTTATTGTAGTGATATATTGCACTTGTGTTGAAATCGTAGAATCACCTAGGTTGGAAGAGACCTTTAAGATCATTGAGTCGAACCATAAACCTAACACTGCCAAAACCACCACTAAACCATCTCCCTCAGCACCATGTCTACTCATCTTTTAAATACCTCCAGGGATGGCAATTGCAACACTTCCCTGGGCAACCTGTTCCAATGCTTGATAACCCTTTCTGTGAAGAAATTTTTCCTAATGTCCAGCCTAAACCTCCCCTGGCGCAACTTGATGCCATTTCCTCTTGTCCTATCACTTGTTACCTGGGAGAAGAGACCAACCCCCACCTCTCTACAACCTCCTTTCAGGTAGTTGTAGAGAGCAATAAGGTCTCCCCTGAGCCTCCTTTTCTCCAGATTAAACAACCCCAGTTCTCTCAGCTGCTCCTCATGAAACCTGTTCTTTAGACCCTTCACCAGCTTCGTATGGGCTGCATCTCATAACACATTTTACAGAAGAGTGACTTTGAGTTCAGTTATTAAGGCTCTAAACCATTGAGGAATCGCACCTGCACAAGTAGTCATCAAAGCAGCTACGATATGAGAGCCACTGACTGCAGTGCTGAGCAAGTAAAAGCTTCTTAGACCCATGTCCACAAGGACCATTACCTGCAGCAAATCAAGGAAAGCTGTGAAAACTCAGGGAGACTCGAACAATTAAAGTCTCCTTTCGGAAATGCTGGTTATACCCATTCATAACAGAAATGGGATTTGACTGCATGACATTCAATTGCAGCTGGAATTTCTAAAGTGAAGAGCGATGATGTGGGTAAAACCCAGATATAGAGGAGGTTCTGGCTGACCTTTACAAAATAAATTACTGATAGATTTTCCTTGCTTTACTACAGCCAGTTAGTCATGTACTATCAGTTGCTATGTTCTATACCTAGACTCCATCTTACTTTCTCTTAAAACTAATCAAGTCGTAACCTGAGGCATCTGAAATCAGCCAACAGGAAATTTTCATCCCCTCTTTTAAAAGTCAAATGAAATCACTGTCCTGTCAGATACGTGAAATTCTTTCCACCTTTATTAATGAACTTCAGCCAGGTTTTTGTTTAGGGAAGGTTGACTTTTTCTAATCTAAGTTGGCGGTTCAATATCTTTTTCTACCCGTAGGATTTTAATCAGAAGGTTGTATTTTCATTTTAGGCTTTAGGATACCATCCATTCCGAAAGACCCAGGATATCTCTTTGTTGTAATTAGGGAAATGGGGCCTTGGGCTGGGATTTACATTCAGCCCCCGGGTGACTGTCAAAACCAATCCATAGCTTTTGTAATCCCTTCCCTTTGGGAAGGGGAAAAATGTTTAAAGCACCCCTGCTCAGCTCTTTTGTTAGTCACTTTGGTAGTTTCACTAGGCTTAACACTTACCAACGATCCCAAAAGGGAAGGGATAGACCTGGATAGGGCATGTTACTAATCTGAATTTGATATAGCACTGAAATATCAGAAAATGTGTTTTAGAAAACTATATTGGAAATATGAATGACTTCTTAATTTGCAGTTTTTTTCAATTTCTAGCTCGGATGATTCTGTGGTATATACTGTTTGTTTTCTCAAGCTCTCTTTTATAGTTGGAGAATGTGTGCGCACTCGTTAGCAGTAAAGTAGGATAGGACTTGGTCTCTGTTTCTCTTGGCCTCAGGTTTGCTTTTTTTTGGAATACCTCTACTTTTTAAAGATTTATAAATATCCTGACCCATTTCAGTAAAACTGCAAGATCACTAGCAAGGGCATTGGCCACTTCCTCCTTCCTCTTATAGGAAATTTGACATTTAACAGCCTCTAAGGAGCCTTTCTCTCCAGAATGTGTCATCTTTTTCTGCTCAGGATGTCCTAATTTTGCTCAGCAAAGAACATAAGAACTGCTGCTCTCATCAGGGCAGGGGTCCTGCCAGCCCAGTTTCCTTTCTCCAGGAAAGATCAGTACCTTAGGGAAGAATAGAAGAAATGAAACATTGAAAAGAAGATTTAAAATACATTAATTTGCTGAATTTGTTCTAGCCATTGATCCAAACAATATAATTCTCCCTTAGCAAATAGCACTCTCATATATGACATAGTCTTTGTCATGGTTTTAGCAGCCTTACACAGTCATTAGCTCTGTTTTATGCTAAAGCATAATAGGTACTTACTAATTTTCTTTCTACACTCATATAAATTGCTGTATGAAATACAAAATTTGGATAAAAATGCAAATATAGCACCTACACATTCCTCTATTCATAGTAGAAAGATTTTAACTTATTAGGCCCATGTACAATAAATCTTAATCTGCTCCATTTGCTACATACGGAAAATATTCTCCAGCTGTTGAAAACAAGTGTAAATAATGTTGGAGAAAGCAGAAGCTGACATAGATTAAGTGACCTTTCTAATAAAAGGAACAATAATTGTAAATTAAAGTTTCAATTACCCAACATACCTATGGATCAATATCTACAGATGAGTCACCTGTTGTGGCAATAAATACTAAAGGAAAGATGCTATATACACAAGAGCAGTTTCTTTTTAAGCTCTCTTCTTTCAGCCTCCAGGATTTTTTTGTTTTGCTTTTTTCCCACTGTAATTTCTTGCAGGGATTTGTGTTTCTGTCCCCAAAACTAGAACTTCTTTTTCTTAGCTTCATTTCTGTTGACATGCCCTTGGCTTCTCTCTGTTCTTCATCCTTCCTCCTGCCCTCACCACTGCTCACTTTCTTTTTCTCTGGACCTCTTTGCTAGCAAAACTGATGTCATCCATTTATATTCTGCTCTCTGCTGCTGTTTACATTTCTGATTTTCTCACTTTCTATTTTCACAGCATGCTCTTCATATTAAATCATTTTTCCTCGTTTTATTTCTTCACTCTGAACTTTGATCTCTTATTTACACCTGGAACATTTTCCCCATTCGGTGGGGAAATAAGCTCTCTTCATTCATACCCTTTCTGAGAACTTGTCTCCTGTGTGTGATTTATACTAATAAGCCATGCAAATGATTTTATGTATTCTTAAAATGATTTACAGTTTGAGATAAAGTAATCTTCAGCTCTATAATGTCTTATGTGTCTGTCTTGTATGTGATTATAGCTGCCTTGGGGCAGGGTTCCTGTCTGCCTTTCTTTTGCGTGCAGCTCGGAGCACGTTACCGTCACTAAACAAGTCATGTTATTATTGACTAATAGATGGGGTATTTTACTTCTCTGGTTTCTTAACTTGAACCTGTGTGAAAGGTGATTCCTTTTTTTTAAGTATTTAAAAGTTATCTTACAGTTACTTTTATTCTCAGCCCAATGGAAACAAAGTAGAAGCATTTTAGATAAATTGTTGGTACAACTCCTGAATCCTGATTTAGAAGATTTTAGAAGAGACGTTTTGAATGATTTCTAAAAGAAATGCAGTAAAAGGTATGCTGTGTTTGCTTCAGAAAATGACTGACATGCAATCTAGAATTTCTTCACAGTTGTATAGTTACGGCTTTTGATGTTAATGTGAAATTCAAACCACCACTATCAATTTGATTAATGGGGTAATACAACTTGTGACATTAAAAAAAGTTAAATGTTGATAAAGACAGCATTTGCCTAGGAAGCTGAAAATATATTCCAATTATTGCTGAAGAGTTATGAAGTGAGGTCTCTTGAAAATGTTAGTATGATTCTTAATGTTACAGCTTTAAATAATACTTGTCATTTAAATATTTGTGCAATTCTCCATTCCATAAGATTTTACTCTGAAATCTTAATCTCTGCAGGGGCAAAGAACTTTGTTACAGAAACTAATTGGTTGTGAAGAAAGGAAAAGGGCATAAAATTGACACAAGAATAAGCAGAAATGCCACTCTCTTTGAAATCCACTGATTAGAACAGTTCTGAAAAAATTACATCTGCAATACGAATATGCAACAGCATGTTGGCCTTTTTAATTTTAACATTTGATTTTATTTTTGCATACGGTGTGTAATATTTTTATTATATTTAACTATTGTGGTAGAACAAAATATCATCCATTTATAAGCAAACACACCATTTTCCATATAGGTAAAGTAAAAGAATGCAATTACAGAGGGAGACAGCAGTACTCCATACAAAGCGTAGTTTAACACACACTCTTTTCCAAGAGGTGATGTGCTTTCAACTGTAGAGGTGAAACAGAGAAAAAGAAGGAATGTTTAGAAGGAGATTAGTATGTAAGGGTAGGGGAAAGTAAGGTATGTAACAGGAGGAATGGCAGAACTGAAACCTTCAGCATCTGTCAGGTTTATAAATCGTTTTTTCTAGAGATAGTGTTAATAGCACCAAAAGAGAGACCTCCTCAATGGTGCAAGGCTCTACATGGTCCTTCTTTTCTGTAATATCCTCTTAAGTATTCTAGCAGTGTTCTTTTAAAATACAGCCTCTCTTGTCTCTGAGGCAGATCAGTCTGGCCATCATTACACTGTAGCCATCCAAAATAGCATATTTTCACAGATGGAGAAACACAGTATTGGTGGGAAGGCAGAGATCACCAAACTAGACACTCATCTCAAGAGGAAGAAATATGGCCGTGCAATTAATTCATGTAGTATTCTTTTGTTTTCATAGTAAAGTAGAGCTATGCTCTGAGAAAAACAGTTTTGTTAGCTGTGAAAACAATGTTGATTCCCATATGCTGTACCACAATGTTGATGCGCGTTAGTATTTGTTCGTATATGTTGACATGAAGTGCATCTCCAAGGGAGAGGGGTCTCCTCTATGCCAGAGTGTGTAGGGGTGTGCAGGTAAATATATATATGTGTGTGTGTCTGTGTGCAACTCTGACTTTGTGTTCTCATCGGGCAAGAGAAGGTGTGATTGGGAAAACCCAAAATTTTACCCCCGTTTACAGCTGCAAAGCTGAAGAACAGAGAAATTAAGCAATTTGAGGCCACAGAACTAATCTCTGGTGACAGAATTAGGACCCTCTGAGCCCAGAACTTCCCTCCATAGCAGGAGTGTTATTGCTGCCACTCCTCCCGCTCTCCACTTGCAGAATTACAAGCCTTGGACTAATCTTGTCTATGAGGCACGCTACTGGGCTATTAAGATTCACATCACAAAATATTTCAACTTTTAAGAAACAACATCGTCCTCAGTGTTGTCATCTTGCCTCCCATCTCTTCAATGACTTGATTAATCTAAACCTGTCTTTAATATAAGATTGGTACTCCGTATGGATTTTATGTTTTTAATTACCCTTGGTTTAGAGAAGATTGGCTTGTTGTTTCAGTGCTCATGTAAATTCTTTATGGAAAACAAGGTGCCTCAAATGGCATAAATTGCATGTTTTATCACCAGTTTTCTCCAAATAAATTGACAGTTTCAGAGATTTAAATACTTATAGTCCTGCTCTCAGTTAAGACAGTGAGCAGGCCCAACGGGATTCATGACCATGTTGGAATAATAAGATATTGCACAGAATGAATGAAAATGGTAAATGCCAGCCCTATGCTGTTACTAAAATGTTAATGCACCAGAGGCATATAAAGTTATGGCTGAAAAAAAGGCTTTGAAAGGAAAGCAGAATGTAGACAGCTATGAGTGCAGCTTTAAAAGAACAAAGTAGATGACCTGAAAGCAGAGCAGGTTTAACGTACATCTTGCAGAATGAAAATTGCATCCCTTCCCTTCTCCCCACTGATATTTTGCTCACATGCTTTTAGAAAATAGCAGTGACAAGTTAATGCTTTACATCAATTAACATTTTCTTGATGTTAGACTTCAAAGTTTCTACATTCTTGATGAAATCTAAATTGCATGGTAAAATATTAAAATGATATTGTTTAAATTCTGTCATCTTCTTTTGACAAATTAGAAGCCATTTGCTTCTGTATTTTCACTCATTTCATTCAGTAGTTGCTACAGTATTGACTGTCAGTTCCCATGCCTGATAGGCTAGAGGGCTTTCATACGATTTTTGAATATGTACTAGTACTATCAGGCCCTAAATCCAAAATATTTTCCAAGGCTGAAGCACAGGTGTTGCATTTGCTTCACTGAATTTTTCATTTCCCCCTTCAATTCAAAGTCCCATGAGGGGTGTTTCCATCTTCTTGGTCCTGTTTAAGAATTTCTCTTAGGCTGTTGAATCTAGTATTTGTATCCAGACAAAATCCATTCAGAGAAGCTGTTGATGTGCTGGTTCTGAATTAACTGATGGCATCTGTATGTTGATTTTCACATGCTCTGTGTGCTTATGCCCTGAAATATGAAAGTTTTCTTTATTATATAGATAAAATCAGGAGCAGAGATATGTGGAATTATCTTGCTTTTCTTGGTGTATAGTATTCAAGTGTAATGAATCTTTATTTTTTGCTTTTTAATCACTAGCTACTGGTACAGCAAACTCAACCAAACAGTTGAGCACCAATATGTTTTAATGTAGCAGTGCATCAGGTTTTACTATTGTATCTGTATATCTAAATGATTTCTTCTTCCTCTTTCTGTCCTTGGTGTTCTACATTTTTATGTCCAGATGAAGCAGTTTTATGGTTGAGACTTTTTTTTTGTAAAGCAAATGATGAATGTAGCTTTACACAAGAATTTTAATGCAACAGATGCATTCACTTATAGTAGAACCTCAGAGTCTTTGACAGCAAAATGAAAATATATTAGTTTGTCATTAAAGGAATTTTGAATTTCTTACTAACTTAGATAAATGCAACTAAGTATATTTTGACATCTCTTTAGTTAAATTGATTCCAATAGAGTTGTACATTGTTAAATACGATAAAACATAACATTAGACCCTTGACAGGAAAATATAGTACAGAACAAACTGGAATTGATTTGTTGGGTTTTTTTTTGCCAGTTTTTCTTTTAAGTGCAAATACAACTATGAGATAAATCACTCTCATTAGCCAGTGGTCATATTAAGCCTGCTACAACCATATCACCTAGCCAGCAGACAGACACCAGTAGTATATAAGAATTTTTTTAAAGATTTTTTTTTTTTAAACTACATTCATATCTTACCCACTGTCCTGCTTCCATGATGCTGCCTTCTTTTGGTTCATCAGCGGTCCTTACTTTGTGATCTTGTTTTTAGAGTTTGTTTTCTGTCGAACATATCCCAGTACTGTCAAACATATCCCAGTACTCTCTGCTTTTACCTGGTATTACTATCATAGAGTCTTCATGAATTGATAAGCATTGTGAGACCTTGAAAAGATGAAACACTTTAAAGCAACAAAAATAAAGAATTTAAAAAGTAGACCCCAAATTCATTATTAAAAACAGTTGTATAAAATCCTACTTTTGAGAAACCTGACTTGTGATTTTTATGTATTTGGGATTCACACTGCAGTATCACAGTGTACCATTTTATATGTCATCATTGATTTTAATCAATATCAACAGTATGTTGAGCATTGACCTTATTATTTCTCACTTAAATAAAATATTTACCTCTGGACCAGCTTCATGCAGGTACAGCCTTTGCTGGACAGCTGGCTAGCTTGCATTTCTGCAGTGTCATTTTATCAGATTTGTTACTGATTGAATGTATCCTGTTCAGAAACAACTAGGAACATAAAAGTAATCGGTGATACTGGAGTGTCATTCTTTAAAATGTCCTTGCAGAAAGCTCAAGGGAAAAAGAATGGTAAAATGAATTAACTGTATGGGCTGTGCAGCAAGCCCTTCTAATGGTCATTAGTTGTCTCTTCATCAACCCTAAGAAACAGGGATTTTTGAGCACTGGTTTTAAGGAGATGGTATGATAACAAGGGTGGTAACAATATTAAAATTTTGTCAGACAGTCAAGAAATAGTAACACAAGCAGATGGAGCACTTTCAGCGGGAAGAAAGAATAGTGGGAATAACATACCTGCCCCAGAACCCCATTTATTCGTGTGCTGCATTTTTTAATCTATATGAATTTGACTAAAATTTATGTTACCCTCAGCTATTATTATGTTCTTGAAACCATATTACATCTCTGCAGATACTTTTGGACTTGCATCCTACTGTAGCCACGTCCAGTCAGTCCTCTGTATGCAAAGCAGATTCATCAGAATGATCTAAGAGGAATTAGGGTTTGGGGGCTTTTTGAAAAAGATATGCAAGTGTTTAGTTTGAAATTGGTATGTTTAAACTTTTCATGCCAATTTCTGTTAGTAAATATGGAAAGCTACAGTTTAAATTGTCCTTTGTGAAAATGCGAACGCATCGAAGATATCAGGCTATTAATATTTTGCATCTTAGCCTTCTGCCAAAGACAAACTGAGAATAGGTTTTGTTCCAGGCAATACTGCTGTCCTACTGAAAATGTTCTGTTGATCATCTGATGATTGGCCCTTTTTGGTTTTAAACCAGAGGAACTCACTATCTTCTATTCATTTGTCATCACTAATTAATAATTGCTGGTAATGTTGTCCCCTGAACATCTTTTCCCTCTTTCATTAAATTGTTAAGGTAGAGGTTGGTACATACTGTCTTTCCCACGTTGCTGGTACCACTGGAGACGATTGAACATACAGGTTTCTGAAGGGCTGGCAGACTGGTTGGTGATGTCTCCTGGGAACTGGCTTTGTGCAGGAACAGCTCAGAGCAATCAAAGTTTAGGACTTCAGGAGCACATTGCACAAATGCATCTATACTTTTTTGGGGGGACACACACACCTGGCTTCAAACTGACTCCATGTAGTTTATTACCAGCTTGAGTCAAAGATGGGTTGCGAACTCCACCTCAATCCTGACCCCACTGACCAGTTGAAGCTCTTGCCTTTGCCCCAAACCCCTGCTCTCCATGCTCTGGGGGCCTTTGGTAGGGCTTTGTCATGCAGTTTGTAAGTGGTAAATCAGCCAAGTATCACAAAGCTGATACTTATCCCGGTCCTGCTGGGGTGTCTCTGCATACATTCCCATGCTCCCATTTCCAGGAGGATTTTCATTTGTGCACTTTTGTGATACTGTGCCTATGGTAAATGTAATGCAAACACCCAAGACAAGCTGGCTTCCTACAGACAGGTATATTTATTACAGGAACAAGTCAAACATCCTACAGTGTCTGATTATTCGGGGATTTGCCCTTCTTGGGAGTGTGTCAGCCCTCTTCCTTGCCTTAGATGATAATTGGCTCATTTAAAGGATCTAGTAAAATGATAGACTAGGGCCTCTTTCAAAGGTGATAAAAACAATTATTGGTGCTGTTAGTTTTTTGTCATATTTTCCTTTACAACCTTGAGAGATGTGGAACAGGGCCTAAGGAGGATTTTTGTGTGTGTGTGTGTGTGTGTGTGTGTGTGTGTGTGTACGGAGACGTTTTCCCTTTCATTAAGAATATATGGGGGACATATTACAAAACATGGTATTGAGACGATATTTGACAGGATTCAGTCATTTGACAGTATTCAGTCTTTCCAATGCAGACAAGATTGAATGGTGCTTCAAGTATGACGTTGAATCTTCCCAAGATGGCATAATGTTCAACTAGTTTCATTCTTTACGTAAAATCAGAAAATGTACAGAATTACTAAAATATTCATTGCTGAAACATAAACCATAATTCAGGGGCATGAATAAAATGCAGATCAATCCAAACTATGCAGAAGTACTAGATTTATTTTTACTCTTATGTGGTGAACCCACAATATAGTTAACAATGTGTGCAGGAGCATGGATGTAGTTTTCTATAATATGATTTAATGATTGTATAGCTCAGTTTTATCATTTCTATATGTATATGTTTCTAGAAATAAGAAAAATGGAGAAATTCAAAATGGCTCAGTCAACAAATTAGCTAAAAGAAAGGAAGCAATTGAGCAAAGTAGAGATGCACAGTGTTTTCACAATGCTGCAGAAAGACAGGGTGGACAGCATTATAGGAGTGACCAGTTTGTGGCAAGAGAATTAATGAGCAGGAAATGAGGTGGCATAATGATAAGGTGAAAAAGAGTAGATGTGGAAAGAATGATGCAAAAAGAAGGTATGCTGTTTGGCAAAAGAGAAATTACATGATGATCTATGAAATTAGAGAGGAAAGAAATATATGATGAAGTGAAATTGGATTTAATGAGGTAGAAGAAAGGTGATTAGGGACAGAAGAAAAATAGAATTTAGTGATGAGAAAATCCTATTAAATTATTCAATAAATCTTCTTGCCTCTCAAGGATTTCCCTTCTTTCTCCTCCTTCTCCACAGGATATTTTCCAAGGTAGTTGTCTCAATATGTAACCATACAGAAATGCCATTTTCCTTATGAAGCACTTCACCATCTCTCCCTAGGACCAAGAAAATAGTACAAGTGTACTCCTGCACATAGTCACAGCCTTCAGGACTGTAGTCTACATAGTGTGACCATGTTTTAAGTGACTGGGTTAACTTATTTTAAGGGCTGTTTTGTTTAGGTTTTGGGGTTTTTTTTGGGGGGGGATTATATCTGTTCATTATATCAGATACTGTGTATGAAATAACCATTTTTCCATTAATCTCCATTGCATAAGTTAAATCTCTGGAGTTTGTACCATTCACTTGCTATTAACATTGTTCACTTCCCTATTACAACTTTTTTAAATCCAAGCAAAATAGGTAGGAACAGCAATATAGTGCACCTAGCAGATGGCTTTCCATTAGGAAATGATCAGTTTATCTGAATTATACTCAAAAGGTAAAGTGCACAGTATTTGTGCAGTCTCTTTGCTTTCTTTTTTTGATGGATAAACAGGAAAATTCAACACTTTATGCCTTAACAAAACCACTAAGACAATCCATCAAAGGAACAATTCCAATGCAGCTGCTATTGCATTCTCGGTTCTGTGACCTTTCTGCCTTGATGTCATGTCATTGAGACCTCATTTGGCAAGAATTTACCTATTGGCTAAAATTGGGTATGTTTGGACAGCAGGATGGAAATGCCAGGAAAATTACATATTTTCCACAAAAAGTGGTTTAACAAAACAAGCCTGAAAAGACTTCAAGGACAATTCACGCTTTTCTGGTCTGAAACAGGGCTCTCTTCAAGTCAGTGAGCTAATAGAGATGGAGAGGTGTCCTGAAAAAGCAGTACAACTAAACTGCAAAGTTCTACTGTAGTTTAATTTGCATACACAAAGATTTCCTGTGAAGTTACAGTAGATCTGATGCATGCACTAAAGCATCAGTCTTAAGGTGGTGTGTTTTACAGAGTGGAAGGCAGCAAAATTGGCCATTGTTTCTGGAGGTCTCCTGATCTTTTAGTGATTACTAGTCACCAGTTTTTAAGGGTTTTTTTAATTTTTCCTTTGGCAATAGTTTTACATCTTCTAAAAGACTTTTTTGAAGACTCTTTCACAGGAAAAAAGAAATCCAGGAACTAAAGTTAATGCAGTTGTCATAAAAGAAATATGTTGGTTTAGTCAAATCATAAAACTTCTTGGAGTGTACTGTTATGCTTATCCTACAAATAGGGAATACTGAGCAGAAATAAATGTACACCAACCAAGTTTTCCACCTCTGTGTCCTTCATGGGAAAACATTTTGAGTGTTGCAATTCCACAAGTCTATTTGTTCAGCTTCAAGTACATTTTGAAACTGTTCTGGTCAATTAGATAAGCCTGATGTTGCTCATCAAAGTTCTTAATTTGGAGTGCCATAAAGTTGCAAGGAAGTTCCCTTAAGCAGTAGTCCCGAGGACGTGGAAGGTGCTGAAATCCAAACTGAGCAAGCTGCTTTCCTTTCCTATAGTCTCTGGCTGATAACCCTGTCTCCATGAATTCGTGTTACTTGCCCATTGTCATGCTGAAGATGCAATTGGCAGCGTTCTAGAGAAACAGAATTGTTAACTTGTTTTAACAAGAGAACCAGCGTCTGAACAAAGCCTGTGTCCCAGGATTCGGGAAATGGGTGTGAGTATAAAGTAGGAGTGTTCCTAATGACTGCGAAAAAGAAAAAATGCTGAAGTAATAACACAATTTAAAGAGAGAAATAAATATATACTTTTAGCTCTGTGCTGTATCTGTTTCTTAAATACTTAACAGTAAGGGCTCTGCATATTAATCCTAAAACCTCTCTTTCCTGGGAAGATGATGCACACAGAGGCCACTATGCCAGCTCTTTTTCCAGCCATATAAGTACAGTCTGTGTTTTTAGTGATGGACCAAACACCAGTGATTCTTGCATTGGGTTCTGGGCTGGTTCCTGCTCTCTGTGTGTGTACCAAAGAGTCAAATTGTATGTGAAGTGAAATCTGAAAAGAAGACAGCAAGAAAGAATTTTTTAAGGAATATAAAATAAAACATGATAGCTGTTGAAAGCTAAAGGAAGCTTGAAGTGGCAAGAAGAGAGGAAGTATTCTAAATTTATAATGAAAATTAATTATGCATTCATTGCATTTGAAGAGGTCAGACATGATGAATTTAAATAGTACATGAGAATGAAGGCCATCTTTTATATTAAAGGCATTACAACAGGGTGATGTGAGGAGAGGCAGAGAAATAAAGGAAGCAAAGGGGTAAAATTGCAACACTGAGGCAGTAAGTAACAAGAACATTAAATCGAATGGATCTGCTTTGTGACTAAATTGATTCATGATTTTCAGGCAATTCAAAATAATGATAATTTATTAGCCATAAAATTATACTGGAAAAATGTTTAAAGCTGCTGAGAAAGTTAATAAAAAAAAGAATTTCAAAGTGGATTCTTACCATGTTGCAGCAACCTTTACAACTTCTGTACAGTGGAATAATTCTCTCTTAAAATTTTGTTCCATTCTTACATATAGTTGCTATATATGCTTCTTGCTTTTATGGGGAAAATACTTTTTTTTTTCCCCCTGTTTTTCACTGTCTCCTGCCACATCTGTGCTGTTTTCACTACCCCATTTCATTTGTAAATATATACGAGCAAAGAGATTAAAGACAAGCCTGTGTAAATGCCATACGGGATAACTCACTGTAGGGCTAAAGCAGAGTATCTTGTCCACTTTCCACGTTACTGGAGCAGAGAGTTATTCTTAGCAGGGATAGACTATGCTGAATAACACTGGTTGAAATACAGCATAACCTTTCTGCTTAACACTGTTTTAATATATGTTTTCTGGAGTGTATTAAGATATTGCGTTGCTCAACCACCTTTCTGTTTAGAAATGCAGATACTTTGGGGCTGGGGACCCTCTACCTTCCATGTGGAGTTGGGCAATACTTATATTGGTCATGGAATCACGAAATCATGGAATTTTAAGAGTTGGAAGGGACCTCCAGAGATCATCTAGTCCAACTCCCCTGCTGACGCAGGAATGCCTAGAGCACATTACTCAGGACTGCATCCAGGCGGGTCTTGAAAATCTCCAGAGAAGGGGACTCCACAACCTCCCTGGGCAGCCTGTTCCAGTGCTCTGTCACCCTCACCGTAAAGAAGTTTTTCCTTATGTTTGAATGGAACTTCCTGTGTTCCAACTTGTGCCCGTTGCCCCTCGTCCTGTCACTGGGAACCACTGAAAAAGAGTCTGCCTCCATCCTCCTCCAACCCACCCTTTAGATGCTTATAAGCAAGAATAAGGTCTCCCCTCAGCCTTCTCTCCTCCAGGCTAAAGAGTCCCAGCTCTCTCAGCCTTTCCTCGTAAGGGAGGTGCTCCAATCCCCCAGTCATCTTT
The DNA here is from genome assembly GCA_013397275.1 of Burhinus bistriatus. Lineage (NCBI taxonomy): Eukaryota > Metazoa > Chordata > Aves > Charadriiformes > Burhinidae > Burhinus > Burhinus bistriatus. The sequence goes on from VYXH01001734.1 coordinate 619,771, forward strand.
GTTGCCCTACGCTGGACTTTCTCCCGTAGTTCCCTGTCCCGCTTGAGCTGAGGAGCCCAGAACTGGACACAGTATTCCAGTTGTGGCCTCACCAGTGCTGAGTAGACGGGGAGAATGACCTCCCTCGACCTACTGGCCACAATCTTCCCTATGCAGCCCAGGATTCCATTGGCCTTCCTGGTGACAAGGGCACATTGCTGGCTCATGGATAATTTCCTATCTACCAGGACCCCCAGATCCTTCTCCTCAGAGCTGCTTTCCAGCAGGTCCACCCCTAACCTATATTGGTGCCGAGCACTCTTCCTCCCCAGGTGCAGGACCACTGCTGTCAGACCTAATAGTTTATTTTGATTCAAGGTATTGCTATGGAGCTTGAGGAGGCACAAGGAATATGTGCATAGCAGCATGACTGGGAAGTCAGAAATTTGCACTGACTTTCCTAGCGAAGGCATGCCTTTAATTATGGAAATTCCAGGTGAAGGAATTCCTTCAAGAATTTCATTTCTATGGCCCTGAGCTAAGCATCATTGACGGAAAGTGGAATCAGAGAGGCTTGGTGGTTAAGAAAAGGGAAAAAAGGTATAACAGCAAATAGCAAATTGTCACCTCAGGCTTTTACAAAATAGCACATAAGAGAAATAAAGAGTATTTTTCCCTAGATGGTGGTTTTATGTACCTAGTTGTCCATGGGGTGCAAGGTTACCAGAGCAGCATACTGTACCAGATAATTCCCCTATGGCAGCTTTTATGATTCACTGGTTTTAATATTATCCCCAGCTTCACTTGAGGGAATTCTCCAGGCAAGCTTCTAAAGCATAGCATGTAACCTAATAGCATTATTGTTTTTATTTTTTTTTAATCACAGGCATGTTATTCATTTACTTACAGTCAATCTCTATACTGAAAATGGTACCATAATTCCTATAGCCACAATTAGATAACCACAGTTCTTCTGAAGAATATTATACTGAAATTGTGGAGTACAGCTCTCTTCTTCATCCTGACAAATATAATTATCACTAGAACCCTGGTCCAAAGTCAACCTAATTCATGTAATAAGTTATTTACCAATTAAATAATATATTAATAATAGATTAGTTAGTACTTAACGCATGTATGCTGTCCTCATATTTTAGAATCCTAAGTGTTCAGCATGGTTATCTATTGATGACTAGTTATTGCACTGTGTTTGGTGAAAACCCTAACAGATTTAACAGGTAGGAAGGGGGTTGTTGGGCTTTTAGCACATGGGAGTTTGGATACCTAATAAGGAGTGGGGGCTCTTCATGTTATATTTCCTTTTCCCTTTTATCTCCCTTATTCTTTACCCTAGAAATGAGGGTCATTGCTATTCTGAGGGTAGAAAATGTCTGTGATATGTCTCCTTACCCCCAAAGTACTTGGTGTTACTTTCCTCTCAAGCTTTGCATTGTGTTTTGAACTGACAAATGGTTGGGGTGACATGCTTCTACTAAAATCATCAATGGTGAAACCACTTGTATTAACCTGTCATTTTTTCTTTGAGGACTTCACAGTTCATTCCCTTAACACTCAAAAAATGGTTTACATCAATTTACCACTAGGAAGTTTTCCTTTGCAAGGCACTTCAGCACAACGGTGTGTCAGTGTGCTAGCACCTATAGATGTTCCTCATTTACTGATGATTTCATGGAGCCCAAATGTATTACCAAGTGTAGGTCTTGGTGGGTTCCTTTTGATGAAGTCTGAGAGTCTTCACTGTGATTATGCATTAGCTTTAAATCAGCTTCCTTTGTGCAGCGATTACTGCTGGGATTATATATAGGGAGCTGTTTAGTTATGTTAGTTAGTGCCTTTGCAATATCAGTCAGGTCTGTCAGCTTTTCATTTGCCCCGTGAACAAAGTTCTGGGCACTGGGTAACTGAATGGAGATAACACGCTCCCTTCTCCATGAAACTCATAGGTGGGTGTTACGTAGTTCTGGGAAAAGCCATAATAGATGTCCATGAGAAAGAAATAGTAACAAGAATATTATCTGAAAGGGGCCTACAAGAAAGCTGGAGAGGGACTTTTTACAAGGACATGTAGTGATAGGACGAGGGGTAATGTCTTCAAGCTGGAAAAGGGTAGATTTAGAATAGATATTAGGAAGAAACTTTTCACTATGAGGGTGGTGAGGCACTGGAACAGGTTGCCCAGAGAAGCTGTGGAGGCCCCATCCCTGGAAGTGTTCAAGGCCAGGTTGGATGAGGCTTTGAGCAACCAGGTCTAGTGGGAGGTGTCCCTGCCCATGGAACGGGGGCTGGAACTAGATCATCTTTAAGGTCCCTTCCAACCTAAACCATTCTGTGATTTTATGATTCTAATATGGTGGGCAATCAGCAGACCAGATCAGGCAGAAGTTTGTTTCTTGGAGAGGCACACATAAAATAGGACAATCATCTCCTATTTTCAACTTGCCATTTTAAAGCTATCCAAGGCCATAATTCGATTCCACTCATGACTTAAATTTTGCCTTAAGTTTGCCTTTGAAATTAAAATCCTATCCTTTTTCAACTTCTTTGGGGTTTTGAAATGTTTCTAGATATTTTCTTTCATTTCATTATCTCTGTCCTCAACCAGAAGTAGATTTCTTCTTTTAAAAATGTGCAACAGGGAAAAATCCTTCCCTGCTAGGACCCAGTCAAATTTTCCTCATCAGTTAGGTTGACAGCAGGTTTAGCACATTTATTAATTATGAGGGCAATTTGTTAGAACAAACAAGATTCCAAACCTTTAGGAGGCCTGGCATGATCATAAATAAACAAAAAACCTTGAAAAATGCTTCAAGGCAAGAGCTCAGCAATCAAAAAGAAGAGACTCTACTTTGAGACTATGCCAGTAAACTGGAGATTACCTCCCCCTTTTGAAAAATTATGCCAGGTATGTTAGCAATACATTAATGGACTACAAGCGTATATATAGTTTTTTGCTTGCTAGAGGTTCATTAAAACAAAACATATTATGTATTTGTATGTGAATCTCCTTGTGACCATCTTCTACCTTAAGGACTGGCAGTAGTTCTGTCCTCTTTCTTGTGTGTTTGATTGTGTTTCCAGCTTTGGGGCCTCTGTCTGTGCTACTCGGCAGATAAAATTCTGCAACAGCAGTGATTACTCTGGGAAGTTGGTTCTGGGTTGGCACATGCTCTTCCTTTTTTTCAGAAGGATGAATGCTTTCCAGGTCCTTACAGGGTTCTCTGGTAGTCATCTATCTAGTTAAACTCCCTACTCAAAAAATGCAACCACCTTCTTCAAAATTACCATCCATTGTAATTAACCAAAAGGGGAAGGTTCATTTTCAGACCTTATTTTCCATGTTGCATTTCTTACTTAACAGACTGCTTATTGAGCAGGACCAAAATACCAATACTGGGGACATCAGTTGTCATAAATTACTATAGTGCTGCTTTTTGTGTGCCAACAGATAAAAGAGATTTGGGTGCTAATCAGCTGTCATGATTAACTACTGTATTTAGAGGATCTTAACTGTTCTGTGTTAGAGGCAGGCACTGTGGTGAGGTAGTTGGATAGCACTAAGATTATTGATTTCAGATCTTGAGAGACTTGTTAAATACATCATGAAGGCCAGTTTTCATTTATTTATTTTTTTATGAACAAACATCAACACTGAAACAATGAAAGTGGAGTGTACAGCAGCGATATGAATAAACTTCATGTTAATGTTTTCAGGAGAAGGAAATACTGTTTGTAACCAACACAATCATATTTTCTGTCCTGATCTGCCCTATGTCTCCATATTTACAAATACATATGATTTCCATGAGTATATAGATATATATACCTCACCCTGTGAACATATGCCTTCCAGTGCTGTAGCTACTCCATTCCTTGATACAAAACCAGTATGAACAATTGTGTCTTGTCTTACTGTCTTGGGATTAGTATATCTGTATTTTCTTCTACGGCAGGGAGTTTGTGTCCCAATAGCTGCCATATCTCTATCCCACTGCTATATATTCTGCCATGAGAAGCAGAAAATAATGGAATGCAACCAAATAATCTGCTCATCACTGACAGTAGAACTTCAGAAATGAAAATACTTTTTTCTATAACTAACCTGGACACCCTTTTCTCAAGGAAAAGCGGGAGCACTTGTGCAGTGAACTGGATTCACCTCTTTGTTACACTGATGTTAAAAAGAGTTCTGTGGTTGCATTTCTGGGGCAGTTCCAATGAAATTTAGGGAGGTATTCCAGCTATACAGCTTTGTAAAACAGAGCTGAATTTGACTCATAAACATGTTTTTCTTCAGATGTAAAATTTGATTTGGCTGATGTGCTACTGTAGCGTGCTGCTTTTGTAACTGCATTTGTTTCTTTGAAGTTAAATGTGACAGTGATGTACTGTCAAGGTAGGTCAGACCACAGAGCTGTGTGAGATAGTCAAGAGGAGGATATTGTGGGTTGTGAGAGTGCCTGTGACCCAGAAAGTAGCACAGAAGTACATTTACTCTGTGTGCTGATGACATACTCACTTTGTTTTTTCAAGAACTCGGTTACTCATTTTCCCACTCTATTATGTTTATTGGACGAGTTCCACATAGTTCATGATCAGCAGAAAACTGAGGTCATACCATTAACATTTTTTTGGCATTCACAGCTAGACACATTTTTTTTTCTCTTTTAACAGAACAAGGCTTTGAGATAAACAAATTTAAAAACCCTAAAGCCAATTGTAGTATCTTGTAGGTCAATGACTTGGTTTTCCAAAAAACTGTGGTGCCTGACAATATCTATCGGCAATTGCTCAGCCATTGTGCAAATCAAGACATCTGCTTAGGTACATGAGTGCAAATGTCACTATCTGACTTAAGAATTCTATGTTACTTGTGGGTGTGGGGTTTTTTTCCCATAATTTTTTTATGGCTTTGAGGGTCTGTTCCCTGACACAGAAGTTAACAACCAAAGAAAACAGACTCACATCTGAATGTCTAAGCATAAACCACCAAAAGCATGAAGGAGTCTCAGATTTTGGACCTTTAATATCTGAGCTGTTCATCTTTGTCTGTCTGTGATTGACCCAAAGGGTCTGTTTGATCAGTTGAAAGGCTGATATTTATGTCACAGTTTTAAAAAAGTCCTGAATGCCTTGTGCACCACTGCTGATTTTCAGTAAGATGCATTCTCTTTCTGAATATTTATACTGAGATTCCTGAGGGACCAGATGGTAGAGAATTCACTCAGTGACTGACTTTCAGGCTGCCCTGGACTTTAAGTTTTGGGATTTCAATTCCGTTTTAGCTGTGACCATATTAGCAAAGTAGGTTAGTTTAAGTATGTTTCAGATTTGAAGTCTACGTTGTTCTTTAGAGTTTTAAGATACAAAGTACATATATAGTGAGCGTAGTTACAAACATAATTGCTAGTACTTGAAAAAATTCTCCAAATAAGTTGAGGTTAGTTTTTTTAAATATGATTTTTTTAATTCTCAGGTACTCAGAGAGATGCTGTCCTATTAGCTGGGTATTCTAGAGGTCACATTGGTTTATAATGTATTATGCGTATATATAAAATATTCTTATAAAGATAATTGTATTATTAAAATGGCTAACTTCTAATGAAAGAGATATTTCAGGAATTTTGAGATTAATTCAGTATTCAGAAGGTTTGTCCTTTATCTCAAAGGTGCTCTGCCTTTCATTTGCCCCATGGAGTCCTCTTTCTCTGCAGTCCTTTCTTTCCTGTCATTGTCCTTGGTCAGTCTGGCCCATCCTAGCTTTCTGCTGTGGTCTCTTTTTGCTTTTGCAACCATTTGTAAAGGCTTGAGTTGGGAAGGAGGCTGTTCTGCATTTGGGTGATTACAGCTTTCATTTTGGGTGTGCAGACAAGACATGACGCTTCCCAGTTGTAGATCGTTTCCCCCCTCTGTCACACGCCCCACTCGTGGTCTGTGCTGCAGGATGGCTGCTTGGTCCATACCGGGAGCTGCTCTCGCTCATTACCTCTTCTCTCGTTATGCCTCGAAGCCAGAAAGGCATTGTTTCAGCCACTGCCCACTCCTGTGGTTCAGGTAGTACAGAACCAGGAAGGTTTCACAGGACTCATTTGTGGACAGTTGTGTTTAATGATGCTCCTTTGTGGATTTTGGAAGATCCTGTAGTTAAAATGATCACAATTCAGTCTTTACAAGGGCTTTTGTGAACATTTCATAGCCATGCCCAAGCCATTCTCCATGTTTTGTGCAGACAAGGCGAGGTGATTTCAGAGGAGACATTCTGTGCCTTTCTGGATGACATCCTGCTGCTTTCCAACCACTTTTTTGTTTGCCTTTTTTTTCCCCCTCCATCATATATTAATTCCATCTCTTCCTCCTTCAGAGACAGATGGTGAGCTGGTGATACTAATGAGCTCCCTGCTGCCCAGGGAAGGCAGACTGAAATGCTTTGTGTTCTGAGAACTAACAGGCTGAGCACCCTCACTAAGGATGTAACACATGCGATGAAAGGTTTGATGCACAAATACTGTAGCAGACTTTCTTCACATGCACCTATGAACCGTGTTTCCCCAAGAGAACAACTTCCTGAAGCAGCCTGCGCAATAGTCCGATCCTTACTGTGTTTATTGGGGTATTGCTCTGAATGGTACAATAATCTCTCTCTTTTATGGAGATGGAGAGAGCATTAGGTTGTGGACACATGGCAATTGAATGCCCTGCTTCTCTGGCATTAGCACACTGAGAAATGAAAACAAAGAGCACCTGCTGTTCCTCAGAATGAGTCTTTGAACATTATAAAAACTTTCTTGGCAGAACGCCATGCTTTTCTGGGCTGACTTTAAAAAGAATGCAAGTAATTATAGGAGCTGCAGACCTCTAAGGTAACAAAATGCAATTATCCAGGGATTCATGATGGATTCAGTTGTGTCTTGTTTAAAATGTAACAGGATTGTGAAAACTGACTTGTACTAAGTATGCAATTAAAGACGGGTCCAGTTGGCCTGGAAGTCTAACAGTTGAAGTCGTGTGGCCAGTTCAAGGCTGACTACAAAGTTGCCAAGTGTTGGTAGTTTTGTGGATTCAGCGTAATCCTGGGGAGTTTTTCAAAACCTAAATGAATTGGTTATGATTCTGAAAACTTTCGTAATGGATTCATTAAATGTTCTCTCTCCAGCAGAGATCACAGAGAGAGATGTATCCCTTTCTCCACACTCAGCAGAAAAACTGCAGTGACACAAGATTTCTAATTGAGTGAAAGCGAAACATTCAGTTTTGTGTTTAAAAACAAATAAATACTAGTGTCAGGGTATCTGTCTTTTAATGGGAGATCTCTTTCTCAAGAAACAGGATTTTGCCACTGGAATGGAGAACATTAAAAAACCCAGACTTTGCTTTCAATTGCTACATAGAGATATATCACATTACGTTTAGGGGATGGATACTAAATCTAACTCTAACCTGACCAAGTAGTATAGCTGATAAAGAGGTGCTGGTCTTTTATCAAAGCAGGTGCTTTCATATCTGTTGATGCAGAATAGTACCCAGTCCACATTTAAGTTAATTACTGTATACTAGCAAGTAACAGATGTGCTGCAGATGGCTAGGGTGATTAAAATAAAAAAGCTCACAAATCAAGATTTTACAGGTTTGGAAGCTAACAATAAATAAATGGGTTAAAAAGCACTATATTAAAACTCAAATATTTTAGTAATTGAACTAAAACCATCTTTGTTTCCATATTATCAGTCAGTTGCTGTGAATAGGTTTAAAACAAAATAATGAGTTACAGACTTAAACAGAGATGTTTTTCCCATTTGAATTTACTAGTACTGTGCCAACAGTTACTCTGAGAAAATGTGTGTGTACTCTCTTCTTGATTCTGTGCTTTCACCAGCTTTCAGTAAGAACATAAAATAAGGGTCAGTCTGAAAGTGGCTGATGGTCTTTTTTTTTTAGAATGTACATTTACATTTACTGAAATGAAAGATCTTTACAGGAATGTACTGGTTTCACCAAGAATGCTTTTACAAGCATTTCTAGTTTATGACTGGAAATTCCACCCTGAAAGAAGAGGGTGCCATGTATAGACAGGCAAACACCTGTCTCAGAAAAAGCAAGGTCATCCCATAGGCAGTGTAGGATCAAGAAGTTGAACCAGAGGTTCCCACAGGACTAGTGGGTATCTTCACCATAAGGTTTTTTTCTCTTCTGAGATGTTGCTCCTTCTCTGGGTTTTGTTGTTTTGATTTGTTTTTTGTTGGTTTTTTTTTTTNTTTTTTTTTTTTTTTTTTTTTTTTTTTTGACAGAAGCCTTGGCAAGTCTTATTTCATCCTTATTTTCATCCTAATTCAAACCATGGCAATTTATGGAGTCTCAAAACTTTCATAAGACAAGAAAATGGTTTCCTGCATAGCTGTGAGAGGCGTCATTGTAAGATGAGAAAGATTATGAAATGTTAGTAAAGGAAATGATAAAATCTCAGCAATTTAAGTGTGTATGGGTAGGTTGACCCAATTTCCAAATTAATAATAAAAATGTAGACTACCTTGCTGTGAGATTTGGTCAAGAAGAACCACTTAGGTACATGGTATAACATTGAATTAGCCTAAAGGAGCTTAGTATATTCAATGTACTACACTAAGTAACATGTACAGAAGACCCATCATACTGTGGTACTCTGGACTGGATTAAAAAAAAATTAAAAAAGCTATTTTTGCAACTAATTATTAAGGGAGGGAAATCATAAACAAGAAGAGAATACTCAGCTTCTACTATTTGTGGTTATAGACTGCTATGTATGAGTGGGACACTGGATAACCCCATTCATTGCACAGAAAGGCCATGGAAGTTTCTCCCCATATCTTAAGGCATTCTGCTTTTTATTCTAGTAAACCTGGGCACAATATAGTCATTTACACCATATTCAGATGGAAGTAGCTCTGGTAGTAGAATCACAGAACACTTTGCTATCCACTGTAATAACAAACTTCCTTGCTATGTTCTCCTGACCTTTCTTTTTGAGTCCTGCAATACCCCGTGGTCTTCTCCATGTGCTTCTTGGAAAAGCAAGAAGCAGTACTTGCTGTGGCTGATGAAGAGCCGCATGACTGCTGGCGAGCCAGCTGGCTGCTGCCTGCCAGACCCCCTGGTGGCCTCTTCCATTTGCCTTTCCCTCAGTGGAGGTGCTAATTGGGTCTGTATCCTTTATCCAGCTATTGCTATTCATAAAAATTGTAGGAGTTCAGGATTTTTGAGGTCTCACTTCCTCTGAAATCTGGGTCCAAATGCCATTTTGGATGGAGAAAGGAACTGGAAGAGAAAACAAATGATCATTTAAGTCTTGTTTCCTTAGGGAGCCAGACTAAAGATGTATATCTAAGACTTGTGTCACACATTATAGATCAAGCAGAATGCATCCTCTGGTGTATAGCTAGAGTGGGGAAGCTTAATTACAGGGGTGATCAAGAATTTAAAACTGTGCTTCTATTGCCATATGATAGCTCTGGGTTTGTATTATTTCAGAAATGCAGCTGTCATTTGTTCAGTCATTATTGGTTTCCAACTGTTTCCTCTCTGGTCATAGCCAGAGATTATATAAATTCATGCATTTTTATATATATATGTATACATATATATGATATTTTATTTGCCAAAAACTATTGCACTGTGCAGTGTTCTGTCATATGAGAAGACAAGCACGAGATGTGCTACAGTTACTTCCGTGCAATGTTCTCTCACTTACTAAATTTGGTTTCTATTAATGCTTTCTAGTAGTTTGGATTTCTGGGTATGGTGGAACGTTATCAAGTGTAATGCAATTCTGTTGTTCAGACAAGTTTTAGGTTTGCATCATCACAGACACCCCCTTAAAGAACTAGACGGGAAGGAAAAAGAACAACGTTGCCTTTCCTGAATTTGCATCATGAAGCGCCTCCTTAGAAATCACTTAAATTGCCATCACGTCATATGAAAAACCCGTTCCTTTCCCTTTAGTTGTGAGACAAATACCCCACCCTCTGCCCAGATGTACAGAAAGATGTGATTTGAAGAATATTTAGAATTGTTTATGCTTCCTAGTTTGAGCATATGCTGGTGGCACTGTGGAAACCTGGGAAACTCCCTGTAAAGATAAAGTGAGAAAAGATGCTTTCTCAATGCTGAATAAACCACCTCTGCTTTAAATATGGAGAAGCTTTGGTAGTTTGGATTTAATGAGGCCTAAATATGTCAACATTGGAGGCTGTTTGCTTTTGTTAAATAGTTGGCACGCTATACTGGCTAGCATAGTCGTATTTGCTCTGTCAAAATACTCTGCAACTCATTGTTTCCCAAGCTATATGGATTCAGCTCTTCAGGCCTGCCTTCATATTAGGTTGTTCTCTTTAGTTTTAGGATGAACTATGTCTGCTCTGTTTTTGTTTTTTGGGGTTTTTTTGTTTTTTTGTTTTTTTGTTTTTCCCCAAATGTCTGTCTATTTCTTCTCTTACGCATCCTACAAGCATTGATATAGGCAAATTAATGTGAATAATTCTTTTGAATAAAGCCAGCGCAAGAAAAGCGATGCATTTGAAATGTGACCTATGGAAGTTTAGCTCATGTAGATACTCTAATGAAGCCTGATCATATTCAAAATTGGCTTCTGAATGTCCAAGACTACAGTTCTTTTGGCCAGGGGCACAAGGCTCTCATGCATATGGAGCTGGATTGCTCTACAGTCCCAAATCTGAATTCTCCTGTGCTCGCACTAAAAGGGATTATACTTGTTATAAATGACAGCTCTATTTTCCGCTATCAGATTTCTCCACCAAAAATAGTTATAATTGCGAGGCCTACTTGAGTTAGTGTCTAGAAAACATATTTTCTCCAGAGTTGCTGAAGTTTTTAATGTGTCTTTCTGTGGTTAGCATGCAAAAGACTACAGTAAATCAGCTCCTTTGCTGTTGTGTACCACGTCTCTCTTGCAAGTACAATGCCAGAATTAGAATGTGAATTGTTAATATTCCAATGCTGAGCACTGAAGTCAATGGAAACTTGGCATGTAGGATGATGGGATTATCAGTACGAGTTCAGTAAAAGGCATGTACGTTTTATTGCTTTACTCAGACATCTTCCAGGAAATGATTTCAGAGTACCCGGTTCTTTGGTTTTGTCCAAAGATTTTGATGACCTCCTGAAAACACCCCAACATTTATGGGTTGATAATCAAATGAAGCTACTACAGAGGAGGTGGAGAGCTAGTCTGAAGACTTTCTGAGAAAGAGTCATTACCGCTTCACTGAGAAAATAGAAAAGTGAAATGAATGAGATTCTCTAGAGATCTGTGTGTTCGGGGTCAATCAATTTTTATTAGTGATCTGGTTGATGGTGTAGGCAGTGTATATATTAAATTTGTAGATGTCATTGAGTCTGAAGGGGTTGTAAGCATGTTGGAAGACAAAATTGGAATTCAAAATGATCTTGGCAAACTGAGGAAATGATTGGAAAAAGAGAGGAAATTAGTTAGTAGGTGTAAGTGCAAACTACTGCACTTCAACAGGAACCGACAGCTTCACAGTGGAAATTTTACAGAAATGAAATTTGAGTATTAAAATGGATCACAAACTGAATTTCAGTCCTGTCTTGGTGATGCAGAAAAGCCAAACTTCACACTGGAATATAGGTATATCTGAGTTTACGTGCAAAAGACACAAATTAGTCCTTCTGGTCAATTCAACTTTGTAGAGCATCAGATGGGAGCAAGCCTAGAGACGGGCATCAGGGATGAAGGAAGGTCTAACACGTGACCTATGGCAAAGACCAGAAGAATGTGTGTTATTTATTTTAGAGAAGAGCAGTCAATGGACGATGTGTTAACAGTCTTCAAATATATTAAAAAATGTCAGCAAAGAGAATGCAGTCTCCAAATGCATAGTGCTAGACGATGAATAACAGGCTTACATGTTAGCAAAGAAAACACAAGTTAGAAATTAGGGAAGACTTTATAAAATGATATGCCATTTGGATTATTTGCCTGAGGAGGTTACAAAATCTTCATTAGTGGAGGTTAATAAATATATATACAAACATCTGTTAGGGATGACAGAGGTATAATTCACCTGTCTTGGCAGTGGTGGAAGTGCTGTAGGCTTCTTTTGAAGAAACCTGCAGCCCTGTTTTCTCAATTTCTGTGTGGTTTTACTTGTTTGGTTTTTTGTTGTGATTCTAATGGCAAATTGGTATTATCAGAAAATAAATTTTGGGATTTAGGACTACTTATTGCTGAATTTCAGGACTACTTAAAGCCTGAAAAATTTCACACTGACGGGTAATATTGCTTATATTTAAGTAATAAGAGGGTTTCTTAAATTAGGCAGATCAATACTGGTATGCTGATCGATAATTATTTAATCTATCTGCAATAGATTAAAATCAGATGTTATTATCCTTCCAGTATGTGGTAAATTGTATCTTCCTTCTGGAGAACTTCCTTCTATGACCATGCCTAAAATAAGCATTTTTATCTGCTCTGACATCTTGGTGTTAAATAAAATATATTGTTAGTGTTACGGCTCTTTTTTAAGTGTGAGATTTATTCTGATTACTGTTATGACCTCTTGAAAGAAGTAATTTGGTAAACACAGTAGGAATGTTAATAGGCTCCACAGGCACATTAGCCTATGTGGCATTAGGGTTTATTTCTAACTTCAGTAGAAGTTTGTACAATAAAGCAGAATTTGATTCTGTGCCTTTGGTCTCATTCATATTGATATGCTGTTCTATGTGGGACGATACTTCTGTGTAAAGCTCAGATTGGAAAGTAATGAGACACCTTTTTCACAGAGAGGAATAACCTACAGCAGGATCTGATTTGGATTTGGGAGAGGTGAAGGATTTTGTCCCTGTAACCGCCTTACCCATGGTGGAGATGGGCATGGCAGAGCAGGCAGGTTGCCCTGTGGTGTTTGAAGTGGATGGGACACCTGAATTAATCCTCTGTAGAGGTGAGCAGTTCACCAGTAATCCAATGGTCGGCAGCTGTTCTGTCTGCCCCCAGGACCTTTCATTTTTCATAGAGAAAGCAAGTTTTTGATCCTGTGAGGTGCTTCCTTCATTGTGGATTACAGGTATGCTGGAAATGTGTGTTCAGATCTGCAGTTCTGTAACGGAAGGATCGAGGACTTCGCTGAGAAGAAAGTTATTTTTACAGTAGTTGTATACAACAGTTAAATATTTATAGGCACTGTGACAGAAAATTGGAATCCTGACTGCTAATTGTGATTTATGCTCAAATCAAGAAACTTCTTTTAGATTTTTCATGCTTTGCATATGTTCACATTTCTGCCCTAGTGCATTTTCAATTCCTTCTGTTACCTTAAATATCCTACATCTTTTAGACTCAGAAGAACGGACAATTTCCACCAGTCTCTTTGTTCTGAGTTGCAGCAGTACCTCATGGTTTTATTCCATCAAATATAGTAAACGCTTAGCTCTGTTAGCTCTCCTGGATCCCCATGCAAAGTTGTAAGTGGATTTGATATCGTACACAGATGTCTGCTCCATTATAAAGGTAGAACACTGAAATCAGATCCAGTTATTGCTGAGCTTAACATTCACTATCATTTTAAAAAAAAGAAAAGCTATCAGTGGCTTTAGTATTAAGAGTAGCCCACTGCAGTTACTGGAGGTTGTGAGCATCATGCAGGGCAATACTTGCAGGACTGGAGTTGGAGCTTGGTTTATATGACTGTTATGTTGTAAAACCATTACCACTTGAAAACATTTTCAGACAAATAGGAACACTCTCCAAATGTATGTGAAGAAAAGGAGACAAGAAATGTTTGTGGTACTAACTGATGACATTTGTAATTTTCTGTAGTGAAATCAAATCTTTATGAAAGCTGGAGCGTTCCAAAATAAGTAATTCCAAGGTTAAGATTGAATTCGGGGTGTTTCCAAGTGGCAAAACATTGCCAAAAAGCCACAAGTGTAGACCAGATGAAGAAGCACTCGTTCTGTGGTTAGGTTTGTTGGGACAGGTATGGTGACAGTTTTGCATCTCCAATAAATGCAGCACACATCACTCGTGTGCCTTACAGTTCTGTTCAGTCATATTATCACATATCGTTCTGTTCAGTCGTAGTTAGTTTCAGAGAGAGGAGCAGCGTGTTTGGGGAGTACTTAGGCAAAAGAGCATGCATTATTTAGTGCATATGCAGTGCGTGAGGATTAATTGAGAGGCCTCGTTAAAGGGTAGAAAGCTCTGTTGCAAGTGGTTCATCAGGTGAACTAAGAAACCTTTTGAACTGCTCCCCCTGCACGCTTCTGTTGAGTTGGACTCAAGTTGTTGGGGAGGAGAAACAATGATTTTTGATTACAGAAATAACTTTTGCTTTGAATGGGAATATGTTCTCAATTGAAATGATTCTTAACCACTTGGATAAGCAGATTTCAGGATGAAATCATGTATTTATAGATGTCTTGCTATATTGAATGACAATAGGAAAATAACATTTGCATTTTGAAGCACTCTTTAGAGAATGAATTGTTAAGTTAAAAAGTATTGTTCCATATCAGCAGGGATAGCAGTAGCTCATAGAGAAATGGAAGCATAACGCTGGAATATTTACTTGGCTCTGGACGAGCAAGTGGCTTTCCTCTGGAGCACAAAGTGACCAGGAGCTCTGGCTCCTGTGATAAACCTCTGTGACTGAGAAGGACTGCCACCAGTAGATCTTGTCTCCTGCAAGTTCTGCCAAGCTACTGTGTGTACTCAGGATTCACAATGTGGCATTCAAACAGAATCAGCCCTGCTAGTAATTGTTACCACATACCTTCTGGCACGTGGAGCCAATTCCATTTTATGTATCACTGTTTTTTCGAAACTGAGTGTTTTGTAGGAGCAGACTGAACCAAGCGTTGGTACTCTGCTTCATCTGCAGGTGCTTATTCTGAGGTTAGGAGCTGGCATCATTTTGTTCTGTGGATGGTGTGATTTAATGGGCAATATTCCCTGCAACACAGGGCCTGTTAGCAAAACCAACAGCAAGAATGCTAGCATTCCTCTCGCACCAAGGATTAATTGACAAGCCAAACGATACTGTTGTGGAACCAGTAAGGGTGAAACCCAGAGGAGCGACTATGGCCATTGATTTTCCCTTGGAAGTCTTCCCTGTATTTGAGCGTGTTTGAGGTCACAATTGAGTTTGGTTTCAGACAGGAAGCATATGGCAGTGGGCTGGGAAGCAGAGACTTTGCTGAGACACTGAAAACCCAAAGAAGCCACATGAGTAACTGAATCTCTTGTTCTGCTTGAGACAAGCAACAGAATATTGCAAGTTTTCTGTGAATATTAGCTCATAAGTGAGAACTAATTTATTTCAATCCTGTCTAGACCTGTCTTCTGTTCATTTTCTACAAATAGACTTCAGCAAATGGCAGGATTTGCCAAATCAATACATTTTAATTATACATTACCGAATACTTTGGGGATGGCAATTGGAATTTATAATCACAAATGCTTAGGACAGAAGTCTGATTCTACAAGTTGCAAGTTGATCAGGCAAAAAACCAAACTCAACATGTTACCTTAAGTCCTGTCAGAGCTCAGGTATTTTATAGCTAGCAAGCTACAGGTCAAGAATTACTTTACAAATAATCTGAGACAAATATTGTTGATTTTTCAGAGAATTTACAAACAGAAGAGTAATTTGCCTGAATAGATAATATAATGCAGTATTCTGTGATATTCTTGTGTATTGAGGTGAATTTAGTGCTTCTATATGTAGAAAGTACAGGGCTTGATTCCAAGTGATTTACTTAGGTACCTTTTTGTTGGGGACTTAGAGGATGGACTGTTCTCTGCCTCTCAGCATCTCTTCCTTTCCTGCATACATCTTCACTTCGCAGCATATTTACTGTTTTCAGGAAATGCAATTTGTCTCACCATTCTCAGAGCTTTACCTTTTCTCTGTTATGATGGAAACTAGGGTGGTGAGGGTGGCAAGTGAATTCAGAAAGCATAGGCTAAATCCAGAGTAAGTACATGGAGATGATGCAGTTAAATAAGCAGACTACTGTGGGTTTAGGTGAACAATTTTCTAGCCATCTGTCCTATTTTTCTCTCCAGAGTTGATGGCAGAGTATCAAAACTGTTGAATAGTTAGCGATAGCTGTTAGGGGTATCTGTAAGCTCCCTATATAGCAGTTCACAAATAGTGGGTATGGACCACTGGTGGTCTGCAAGTTCATGGGCCAATGCTCTATAGCTGAGCTGTGGAACTACATCACAGGTATGTTGTTTTCAATTGGAAGCGTAAAGTATAGTGATATTTGAAATATTCTGACAGAGGTCCACTTATGCAAAATTTTTGGAACCAGTTGCCTACAGACAGCATACCTGATACTTAAGGCATTTGTTTTCTCTTCTCTGAGATGGAACAGTAAATTGACACCAAGCACTGATATGCTAGAAGAGAACATAATAGAAAATTCCGAAGCAAATACAAATAGGTCTTCTCATCTGTGTGCCAAGGATGCCTGATGTTGCTATCAGTACTCTTAGTGTGATGCTGTACCTGCAATTTAGATGAATTCTGTACCTAGCGTGTCCAGCTTTCAAAGTAAAGAGGAATGCATTTCTCTCTCCTTGCTGATGCTACACAGAGTCTTGTGTAATCACTGCCAAAAGATAAGAATGAAATGGGAAGAAAACCTAGCAAAAAACAATGCCGTTCTGATGGGGAAGGCAAAGAACAGACAGGTATAAAAGAATGATTGTATGTGTAATTAGTGCTGTGATAATAATTTGAAATGCAGTTACTAAAGGTCAGCCATTTCCAAAGGCAAATTTTGCTCTGCTGCTCGTGGGCTTGTAAGCTGAGGGGGAGAGACTTACAGGAAGTAACAAGTAGGGATGGGGTGGGCAGCAGAGGATAGCAGATCATCTTTTCCTCCTCAGGACCTTAGATCTTCTAATGATGAAATCACATACATCTCTAGTTATCATATACCTGACAGTATTGCTTATTCAGTACAGCTTCAAGGCATGGATGATCCTGCTCCATTCCAGTTTCATTTACCTCTGCCTTTGCATATCTGCTGCTCGAGGGATGGGGGAACAGCAGAACTCATTCTCTCCCACATTCTTCTATGCCATTTGACACATTTACTAACAAAGACAACTTTTTTTTTTCCCCAAAAATCTATACCTAAAGATCTGAAGAGAAAACTGCAAGGCATTAACATTGAAGCCTGAAAATCTACATACAGTATGCATAACCCAAGCTGTATTTTCTTTAAGATATTCCATTGAAATATGACATAAATATTCATATTTTCTTTACTCTTACATTTGACAGTATGTGCATAAAGATGTGAGAGTCTGAATGTGGTGTTATTTATTATTATTGTTGTTGTTGTTATTTAGTAAAGCCACAGAGCTGAAATGATAAGTAACCAAAATCTCATAATAATAAGTAAGCATGACTCATGGGTTGCTTATAAAGTATTTGTTCCATTAATCCCACTCTATCGTGTGGTTTGAAAGTAATTACATTTTGAATATTACTGTGAATAACTTAATGGTTTGGAATCACTTGAAATTGTTATCAATCCATCAGCTAATATCCCTTACTTATAATTTGCATTCTTAACAGAATAAGTGACTCAAAGCTACTTCTTATTTTACTTCTTTTTGTAGTAATTTACAGCTTGCTTTGATCATATGGTAATATCCTTCACTTTTACATCCTCCAGTCTCTTAGAGGCAACAGGTATCAACTTTGTTCTGTTTTTATGCTTTATTGAGGCAAAACCAGAAGTTTCTCTGACCTCGTGTAATATTTGAGGAATCTGAGGCTCAGTTGTGTTGAATGCAAATTTATTTACCTATGTAAAATATGCAAAATGTTAGGAGAATCTGAGACAGATCCAAAAGCTATAACTGAAAGAAAAAATTTAGAAACTTTAAGTGCTAATCAAAATGCTGTCCACACGTAGCTGCGAATAGGCCATATGTGGCCAATGCAAATACAAGTGTGACGTGACTGTTCGTTGCTCTACTAGATTAGTCAGCTCCTGAAGACACAGCACTAATGTTGGAGGACAATTTCTCTGGGATTTGATGGGTCATCTGATTATCATATTTTGTATTATTCTTACTAATCTCATACTGTAGAATAGATGAATTTGTAAGCAGGTAAATAACGAGAGTGGAAGTATATTGGAAGGAGTTGGAACAAAAGATCACACTTCCTCCCGAGACAGTTGTGCAGCAAAGCAAAGGGTCTTCAGCAAACACAAGAGAAAATTATTGCCATATGTAATTCTTTATGTAATATCACTAATGAAGGAAGGAAAGCATTACCACCAGAAAATATTTCCTTCCTCCATCCCCCTCCTTAAATCTAGATGTCTCATTTTCATGAATCTGAAGTGCAGGAATGCAGGCCCCGTGTTAGTGACAGAGGGACCCATATAAAAAAAAACGTTTTTATACGTTGTACATAATGATGAAAGAGCAAACAGCTTTGAGTCATGTAGGCTGCTTTTCAAACATGCCCAAAGCTTGCTCAATGAGAGGTGACTAAGCTTTTTAGGTTCTGTAGCTGTTTCTGGAACGGATGCTGCATAAGTCAAATTGAAGCCTTTTATTTGATAGTATAGCTTTTCTGTTGTTCTCACGTAATGTGATCTATGTTGGTCTCAGAAAAATAATGTTCTTCAAAAAAAACCCCCAAAACCAAAGAATAAAAAGTAGTTTGAGAATTGTTTTACTTGTCTTTAATCATAAGGTGGCATAATGAAATTTGTCTTTCTTTCTTAAAGTACATTACAGATGACCCTACTGTCCAAACTCATTTGCTATTATTAGATCTTTCCAAACCTGAGAAGTGCTGACATCCTGTCATTAATACTCTTGTAAATTCTGAAGTAAACAGATTTCAAAGACACTCGACTGTTAATGTGAAGACAAGGTCAAAGAGTTGAATGACAAGTCCTCCTGGTACAATAAGACTACCCATCAATCAGTTTTACTAGCAACTTCTTAATAAAGAAAAGAGATCAGAACATGACAAAATAGTATCTTGGAAAATATATGTTCATGATGTCCATTTTGGTAACCTTGGACTAGTAGTTAATGACGAACAACTGTTATATATGGTCTGGAAAAATGGTAGTCTCCTGTAGGAGAACCTCTTCTGCAGTTTAAAACTTCTGAAATTCAGAAATTGAAAAAATCTATTATGCCAAAACTTTCTGAACAAGATATATTAAAATAACTAAAATAAGCGAGATCATTACATTTCATTTAAGTATTATCAGGTTCTAATATTGATAACTCAAGGATGGTCATTTACAGCCATTAAAAACAATTTTATTTCAGTTATTGAGTATTCTTTTGTAGGAGTGTGCAAGCTTCACTGTTGATGGATTCAGCAAATACTCAGCTCAGAAGCTAGGTCATTTTCCTCTAACTTTCTGCTGAAAGTTTTTGGAAATTTTTAGCCTGCCCTGTGGTCCCACTGTGTTTCATTCCCTTAAATCTTCCATGGCATTTATTCTACAGGGTTAGATGTTACAGACAGGTTAATCAGTGGTAATGTTAAATACAGCCAGTCTACCAGTTTAAGAGTAGGACATGGTCTAAAGTTAGACAGATGGCGCTGGAAGAAGGAATTCCCTTTATCTACTAATTAAATATATAGGAACAACAAAATTATGACTCAGATCTCTCATTTTTATTAGCACGGGATATTAAAAATTAGAGAAAATACAAAATGCCTACATGTGAAAGGACCTTTAACGGTCAAGATATTACATGTGTCTTTAAGATATATTGTAAGGCTTTTTCACTTGGTCGTTATCTCATCATGATAATGAGAGTTTGTCTCAGTAAAAAGAAAACAAAAGACATTTCACATGTGGAGATCCAGTCTGAACACAAGATACATTTACATGTAAATTTACTTTACTATATGAAGCTGAGAGAAGGAGGGTAGACTGCAGTCTCCTGTGTTCCATGGGATTACCCACAAATGTGGGGCAATAGGCTTTGCATGGAGTGACTCCTCCTAACCACCCTCCTTTTGCTTTCTCCATTCATAGCTGGAGTCTTGATTTCTGTGAAAAAATGCTGCCTTGGAGTGGATGTGATTTGGAAGTAAGAAGAGCAAATGTATCTTAGTCTCTCTCCCCACACACTGGCTTGTTGGTTTTCATTTTATTGGTGTAAGATCAAGCTGGTTTCTGAGTTATGTATAAAAGGTACTTAATAAAATATGCCTGGTGGGACTAGTGGCGAGCATTTGGGATCTGTACATTTATTTGTAGAGTAGTGGTGTTGTGCTGAAGTTTCACTATGAACCTGAGGCTTGACCGCATATACCAAAAGGTTTGCCAAAGTTTTCATAGATTAAATTCCCCAAAGTGGTGGTTTTGAGTGGAATCAACAACAGCAGAAAAGAAAAAAAAAAAAGGCTTTCATTGGGCAAAACCATGTGTTTTTTCATGTAAGCTTGACTGCTCTGGGCAGTTGAATAAGACTTAGTTATATGACTGCAAAAAGAAATGTAGATAAAATGCTTCGGTGCCACCTTTGAAACTGCAAATGTAAAGTGTGTGATACAACTAGAATTTCAGACTTCATATCCAAAGATTGTGCAGGCCCTATGTTGTAGGTACTTTGCTTATCAGTTAATGTGAGGTTATCTTTTGTTGGCTTACCCAACACTGCTGCACAGCTGGGCACGTCTTTGGCACAAGCTCTGCTCCAGGCAGAGTTCTGATTCCACTGAACTTAACGACAAAACAAAATGACAAAGCTTTTCTTTTTAGTATGGTCAAGATTTTATGTGAAGTCATGGATTTCCTAAAAAAATATTTAAATTAGTTCCTTCTGTGACTTGGTGATGCTCTAATTGTGTTGGTTATCTACAGAAAATGATTTTTGTTACACAATATCTTCAACAAAGACAAGCCATGTTATGTAATTTTCAGTAACTGCAGAATCACAAATTGATTGAGGTTGGAAGGGAACTCTTGACATCATTGAATCCAGCCCCCTTGCTCAAAGCACGGGGCTGTAGACCTTGTCCAGTTGAGTTTTGAGTATCTCCAAGGATGGAGATACCACAACCTCTCTGGGCAACCTGCTCCAGTGTTCAACCGCCTCATGGTAAAAAAGATTTTTTTCTTATGTTTAAATGGAGTTTAATGTATTCCAGTTTGTGCCTGTTGCCTCTTACCTTGTCACTGGGCACTACCAAGAAGAGTCTGGCTCCATCTTCACTCCCTCCCATCAGCTATTTATAAACATAGATAAGGTTTCCCCTAAGCCTTCTCTTCTCCAGGCTGAACAGTCCCAGCTCTCTCAGCCTTGCCCTATGTGGTAGATGTTCCACTCTCTAATCATCTTTGTGGCTCTTTGCTCAGCTTACTCCAGTATGTCCATGCCTGCCTCATACGGAGGGGCCACAGAACTGCAGATGTGTCTCACCAGTGCTGAGTGGGAAGGATCACCTTTCTAGGCCTGCTGGCAATGCTCTTCCTGATGCAGCCTGAGAGACTGTTGGCCTTCTTTGCTGCAAGGGCACACTGCTGGCTTACATTCAGTTTGATGTCCACCAGGACCCCCAGGGTCTTTTCTGCAAAGCTGCTTTCCAGCCTGTTGGCCTTCAGTACATGCTTGTGCATGGGGTTATTCCTCTCCAGGTGCAGGACTTCCTTTTGTTGAGCTTCATGAGATTCCTGTTTGTCCATATCTCCACAAGATGATTCACTGATGTATCAGCCAATCCTCAGTTTTGTATCGTCTACAAACTTGCTGTCATCATCCCATGGATCTCTTTCCCATCATCTCAGAAGCTGTGAAGTTTGCTGACTTCCATCTGCAGCTCTTCACTTGGTGACCCAGATCTTCCACCACCACAAGGCTCCTGCAAGGAAGGAGCCCATATCCTGCTGTCCCAGCCTCAGTGAGAAACCCCAGACACTCCAGAAGCCCCAGACCTGCAGAGCTGCATCCTCTGCTGGCAGCTCCATCTGAGCTTGAATGGTAGAATGCTAGGGGAAGCAGAACATGTAAATAACCTTCGCTCCTACAGAAAGAACTCCTTTTTAGATGCTGAGTCACTTTTTTTCCCTTTGTAGTCTCCCTTAATGCCAGAAAAGAATGTGACTGAAGTATTCTACTCCTTGAGTGTTTTGTGTTATTTTGAATGTAGAGAACTATTCTGATTCTGTGGGGGTTGTTTTCACTTGCATTTGGAATTACATGGCAACAATTTATCGTGGACCACGGTCCTGTTAAGAGCAGTTAGTCATCATCAAGTGAACAAATGTATTAGCTTGTCACCCTGGTATATATCAACCCTCTCTCCTATAAAGCACAGTGTCAGCTGTGAACACACTCTTAGTGCGACTTTCTTTTTACAAAATAGATCCAGCATGGCATGTATTCAGAAGACTTCTTCTGCCAAGGATCATCTCCTTACTGTTTTATTTTTAGAACATTCATTACGATGGCGTGGATGCACCGTAGATCCCTGTGAAAGTGTTAATGGCCAGAAAACAGGCTGCTTCCTGTACTTGTTGCTATGGAGTGTGATCTTCTCAGTTTGGAAACTCCTGTGTAAATGCATGTATTTGTCTTAAGATGCTGTTTCCTAGCAAACTGCGATGCAGTGCAAAATGTGCTGCATTTGCTGTGGCTGGCCCTCGTAATCTGTCTGCATAATTTATGGGAAGACTTCACGGCACCTTCTGCCGCTAATGGTCTCTCCGAGTCCTGCAGAAAAGGCTGGGTTCTGCCCCCTAATTTTAAGAGCCATGATGGTGGCACTGTTTGTCTCTTTTCTGGATCTATTTTGGATTTATGTCTGGCCAAGGGTTTGGAAGAGCTGCTATAAAAGCAGAAACATCTGCTGAGGCTTTATGTGCTGTTGGCTTGCCAAGTTCAACAGCAGGCCAAGCTACAGCTGATGGGCTCGGCCCTCCCCAGGTGTCACTGCCGTTACAGGAGAATGACTGCAAGGGAAATTTGGCTGTTGAAGGCTCTAAACAAAATAAATGTTTAAAAAAAGCTTCAGCAATTGGAGAAGGCTGTTAGGAGATTACGACTGGGGCCGTTAATAAGTAACAGAAACAAATCGTGCTGAAGTGGTTGTGAGCATCTGAGTTTCCCCAGTCGCCCTGGTTACTGCAGCATCTCAGGTGTGCCCCTGGTTCTGCAACATCTCAGGTGTGCCCCTGGTTACTGCAGCATCTCAGGTGTGCCTCCTCCCATCCTTAACTGCAGGCTTTCCCACTGTGTTCTGCAAATGGCCAGATCAGGTGGCACAGACACATGGTGATTTTCAAGGCTGTTGGGAAAACCTGATCTTGTTTAACAGTCTGAATGTTTTCATGACTTCAGACACTTCATGGCAACCTTGTTCATGGGCAGACATGGGTGAGGCAGGCAGTGTTTTCGACACAGACAATGAACCGTTGCAGAAGAGGAATTCAAAATGATGCCTTAAAATTCCTTGTAAAGGTTTTGTCCCTGATGCAATTGTAATAACTTGGAATAATCCCTCCTTTGACACTGGGGACATGGGAACTGCTATCCTGGATGAACTTGTGCTGCATCTGAACACTGCCCAGCCTCCATCCGCGATGTCTACTAGCCATTTCAGAGAAGCATGCTAGAAAACCCACAGCAGACAACCATGGGGCAGTTGATGGGTCTGTAATACACTCAGCATAAAGCTTGATACCTTCCAGAGTCTATTTATCTGTATTTACTTACTGTTTAGGATATTTTTGTTCTTTGTAAAAATGTCCAGTTAGTCCGTTAGTTCTGCCAAGCATTTGGCTTCAGGTGCAGAGTACCACAGTCAAATTACTGACAAAACATTGACTTCATTTACCTTTTTATAAAGTGCTACAACCTGGCCATATAATTCACTCCCCCTCCCACCTCCCTCAGAGCAATCATAAAGTTGAGGTCAGCACTTCAGCAGCAAAAGCAAAAAACTTCTACAAATGGAGTTAAAGAAGAGTTCCACTTACTGAAGAGTAAGCAGCTGACTATTATAGTTGGCAGAGCCCATTACTAGAGAAATACATAATCGCGTGTGAATGTGCACATACTATTTACTAAATTATTATCAGTTCTTTTTTAATTTTGTAAATGTTCTTGCTGCAGCCAGTTCTATCCAGCGATTATGAGAAAACTTACTGTTCTGGTCAGAAAGCACAAGGCCAAATTCTCTCTTCTTATACATCCCAACATCCTTCTTGCCTTCCAAGGACCTGCCTGACTGAGAATAAAGTTGTTTGAGAAATATTTCAGCTGTGTGTAGTGGTTTAAATAAAAAGTCTGGGCTATGGGAAATACCTAGCATTTTTCCATGGTGGAGAATTCCTTGCAAACCTCAAGAAAATGTTCTTAAACCATCTCCTTCCCCCAAAGAACACAAGTATGTGAGTTGAGAAATTTTCCTTTGTAATTACTCATTTCCAATCAGAGCACTCACAACAGAGGAATGGTACTGGAAGTGATAGAAGGATGTTTCCACTTTTGGCAATATAGTTAGTAAGCATAATTTTGGGAAATGGCATTTTAGTACCAAAGGCTTTTCTTTCTTTTCTTCCCCCCCTCCTCCCCCAATATTCAACAAACACATCTTTTTTTCAAAGGTTGTTGTTTGTTCAAATTAGTGGAAGGAAGTTAACAATATATACGAAGTGAAGCATTCATTTCTTTTGTAGGCAGTAATTAAATAGTTAAGTGAAACCACTCTTTTTTTTCCAACACAGTACTTTCAGAAATAATAAATTCGACTTGTGAAGGAAAGCCTTTTTATTAAAAAATATACATCTAATGCTAAAATTCTTCCTGTACTCTAATCCAGCTAGCATTTTGATGGTACAAACACCCCCAAATTAATATTAATCATTTTTGTAGCACTGTGTGAGTTATCAGTTCTGGTATTTTATTTATGTTTCTAATGTGCCAGAGCTGTCTCTCAGTAGCAAACCCCTCCAATGCTCCATGATATACTCCAGTCCTTGCTGAAACCTACTAAAGCAATGCTGGATTTGCAGCTGCTGAAACTAAATCTACACAGGACTGTTTCTTAGGATAAATGCTTGCATACTAACGGTTAGTTACCTGACATGTTGAATTCAATGAAGAAAGTGTGGTAAGAAATTGATCTTTCCCTATTTCCCACAATTTCATTCTCCTTTTCTACTCCCTTATTTAGGTCACTACAACATTTTGTGGGGCTGAGTTGTAAACAGGATTACTGAAATGATCCAGGTTAAAAGCAAGTCTTCAAAACCATTATTTGAACGTGGATAATTTCAGTAATTTTGTTTTTAACAAGAGGAAGTACCTGAACAATGGTGGGGAATTTTTAAGGTACCCCAGGGCTGGCTGTGTCGGGCACCTGCCCCTCGAGGGCTACGTGCTCCACTGCCTGCCCCAGCCCCACCTGGGCTGCAAAGCTAAGAAGGAAGAGATAACACAGAGCTTTTACTTTTTACAAAAGTAAGACATAACCCTGTCTTCCTGGCAGTGTCTTGTCTGCTTTGTCACTGTAACACTCCTTGGTTCATGGTTGAACGGATTCATCACAAATATCTGTGTACTGCAAACGTGGCTACAGGCTGTACTTTCCAAGCCGTGCCGTCAGCGAGTGGTGTGGGTTGGTGATGGAATTAATGCAGCAAGGAAGTAGTTTCACAATAGGTGTCCTACCTAACCTAACAGTTTCTGGGAGAAAAGGTGATGGCTGCAGCTAATAGAAGTGAATGTGATGTTTTGCAGGCCTGTAAAATATGAAGTCTAATTATTAAAGCTGTGCAGCAAAGTAATGAAGAACTTGAAAATGTAACTGATAAGCAGTGTGATTATAGGCTAATGAGCAGGATATTTGTGGTATATTGAAGGACTAATGAAGGGCCCCAAAAGACAACTGTGTTGGTGTACAGTGAGACTATGCAGAGTAGAAATATATAAATACAGCACTGAAAGATATGTAGTATATCCTAAAGTCACAGTGTTGCTAACTGTTGGAGTTTAAGAGTGTGTGTATGTGTGTGTATATTGTACAGATTAAGTAATTAACCAAAACCAGTACATAAATGCATGACAGAAGGTACCAGTAAGGGAAAACATGATACCATACATAAGTACGCATTATATATCTTGAATTTCTGCACGAAATAACACCCCATCTGTACACACAGCTGTTTACCACCTTCCATGTTCCCTCATAAGAAAACATGAACGGTTCCTGTGCCGTGCAAAGCTTTGTGTCCAGACATCTCTGAGACAGGGTAATTCCTGGAAAATGCAAGCTTCAAAACACTTTCTGCAAAGGTAGTTGCAACATCAGAATAGAAAGTTGTAGCCTGGCATGCCAGTATGGGGCACAGTCAGCCCAGGTCCCGTGCAGCATCGGGGCAGCGTGTTGTCAAACCCTCGGTGGAGAAGCCAACAAGTAGCATTATTTAGCATTTGTTTTCTGTGATTTTTAAGTACCTTGCAAAATAAGGCTGTGTCCTGTTCCTCACTGTGAAGTTATTACCCATAGTTCCCAAAGAGGGATCCAACTCCCTAAAGTCACCTAGCAGGGTAATCCTTGCTTTTAATTATCAGCTACAGAGGACTGGTTTTCCCGCTCAGTGCAGCCAGTTGAATTCAGTATATTTAATGCAACGAATAAAAGTCCAGTTCTAGAATTTGTGACGTTTTGATCCTCCTGGAGTTCTCACTCGCTGTGACTGCAGCTGTTCAGTGTTTTGGTTTAATTTGGATTTTTTTCTGTAGATTTTTTTAGGTGAGTATTTTACAATCAAATACATTTACAGGTCACTAAAAAGCCACTACGAATGGCTGCCTGTCCTTTGTTGTCCTCCCATGTAGTGACCGAGACTGTAGGACTCTTCATGTGCACATAATACCTGTAAAAACGGGAAGGAATCTCTGTAACTGTATAAATGCAGAGTTGTACCATGTTCTGTGCTCATCAGAGCATTACAGAGCAGGTTACTTCATCTAAAAAGGCTGTTGTGATAATCCACAGTTCTTAAAAATATCTATGCTATCAGCATATGTGATCAATATATGTTATCAGTAATGGATTGGTAAGTAAAACCAGGATATCTTCATCTTTGTAGTGCTTTTGGAAAAAAAGGTAAACTCTGTATCACCTAAATGTGGAGCTGCTAAACGGTTTATCTATTAGCTCTTGCCTACGCCATTGATTCTTTAGTGTAAAAGTGGATAAAGGAAGAAACATTTCTATATTTCTGGTTTTGAGAGGAAAAATATGGAACTTCAAAAAGGCTCAACTTTTCTGGAAAACAGAGAGGTATTTTTAGGAAGTACTCCAGCAGAGCTGATAGCTGATGAGTAATCTGTTAATTGGATTGCTAGGAGCCATACTCTTCTACAGCCTTTGAAGAAACTTTCATCTGCACAAATTCCTCAATGCATGAGTCAGTTACTGGAACCCAACATTACAATGTGTTTCTACTCCGAAGAAAGGCTTTGGGGTTTTGGAGGTTTTTTGTTGCCATTTAAAAAGATTTTATGAGGCTAACGAAAGTCTCTGCAATTTCCGCATTGTATGTGTAAGAGCTCTGTGCTGTTTAAGTAAAGAAGATACATTAGCGTACCACTTCTTTAACGCTATTCCTCTGGTTACTTCCCTTTCAGTAGGTTTGTCCTGGCATTTTTTGTTGGAGCTTCTGATGTATCTATTTTAGATACTCCATCAGCCAGTTCTTCATTACTGCGCTATAGATACCTATTTTCCTTGCAGACACTTGAGGTACAGGAGATAGTGTTGTCTCTATTTTTCAGGTGAGGGACCAGAACGCAAAGGAAATCCTGGTGTTAGACATAAGTCTGTGATAGAGCAAGAACCTGAATTAATTTCTCTTGCACTTTAAAGTTCATTGTATAAATACTGGATTGTTCTTCTGACCAAAAGAAGGCGAACGCGAGAAGACATTTGCAATACAGTCTGGAGAAGTGGGAAGAAGTCCAGTGAGTGTTATCCACAGATCCACGAAGCCTTGATTCTGTAATGTGCATCTCAATTGAATTTTTTTTTTCAACAATTCCTCAATAATCTAAACCAGCAGATCTTTCATATGTTTTTTTTCCCAAAGGCTTTCTTTTTGTTTCACTAGCTAAGTAATCGATGAGTCATTTGAAATCTCTTCATTGTTGTCTTCTAGGATTTTCAGTTAACAGAGCTCGTACAGGATGGCTCATTTGACTAGAATGGAGCTTGAGTTAGTCTTCAAGAAGAAAAGGTAGAGGAAATCCGATGAATATATGTGTTAAGTGTTCCAACCATTCTCTTTCCAGTGCATCTCTTCAATTCATTAAAAATAAAAGAAACCTGAGAAGGAAGCATTTGCAGCTGACATTTTCTTTGAGTATTAAATTTGACTTGGGAATGCATTTTTCATTTCTCTAAGAATTTTTGTTAACATCTTACTATATACATTTTAAAGTTTCTTATAATTTTTTTTATATATACTTGTAAATATAATGTGGAAAAACAACTAACAATGAACAATACTGAATCATAGGTGTGAGTCATCAGTGGAGAGCTGTATAATGACAGTGAAGTTTAGACAGGCAAACATTTGGTTCATGTCTCTTTTGGTATCTGTTAAATTTATTCTTCTTTCTCAATATTTCTGTTGGAAGATGTCCAGACTCAGCATTTAAGTACAGTTCCAAATTATGTTAGGCATAAATTTATTTTAGCTCAAATATAAAAAGTTACATTTTTAAGGATGAGACCCAAATTTCCTGAGAGTTTAGCGGCTTTGGAAGCTTTGTTTCATCAGGGTACCTTTCTGTACCACTTGGAAGTCTTCCCAACTCTCATTTGAGCTCACATTATTAAAATAAGCTAAAAAGACATAATTCTGTCTGTGCTGTAATATCATTGTTTGATTTTGATGATTATGTCAATATGTCATTATTACAGTGACAAGTGATTTTTCCTTAAAGAAAAAAAAGAAGAATGGTACATATTTCAGCATACGTACACACTTTCAAAGAAGCTATTACCCAGCCACAAGACCTGGCAGATAGAGGTTGTGTGATGTCTGTATCAGTACATGAGTAATCATGTTGTTCCAGCATCCGATGGTCCTACCGCTCTTGAATGGCCCATCACCTAATACTGGGAGATGTGTTTCCTATGAGCCCTCCACTGAGTTTTGCTCTACTAAGAAACATCCGATCTGTAGCCTGTAGTGCACAGGTGGATAAGCAGCAGCAGGAAGCAGCCTGTGGATAGCTTGCTGTATCCCCTGGAAAGTCTCACAGAAAGCCAAAATGCTCACTAACTGCATCCAGATCACTCAGAACTGCAGGTCAGGCCCATTTTAAGAAGTCAGACTTTACACTTCTTGCTCTGATTTATGGAGTTCTGCTGTTGCGCTACCACTGCAAGTAAACCATGCTATAGAAGGACAGTTTACTCTTCTTATTGGGTGCATGTATATCAAGTAAAAAAGTTGACCTGTTTTCTCTGGATTATAGCAGAATTGGAAAACCAGTTATTTTGGACAGCGCTTCCCTTGAATGATGTCCTTGAACTATGTCCTGTCGTATGTAAATGTCTCAAAGAGTAGCTGACATTCCTGGGCTCTCTCAAGGCTAGGTTATAGTAAAAAAGATTTGGGAGTCTGAATAAATTTCTCCATAGATCCATGGATCTTCTGCCAATCAGGTCTTCCTGCTTAGACATGGTGTACCTTTATGGATATACATTAGCCTGTTGTCTCGGAATGGAATTGGAATTTTTTTTTTTTTTTTTTTTTTTTTTTACTTTTGGGTGGCATTTTTTACAAGAA
>VYXH01001734.1:649685-678899 GCA_013397275.1 Burhinus bistriatus
TTTTGTCCTTGTGATAGCTAATTTGTACAAGAAAATAAAAGTTTTTTGACTGTATACACTTTCTACTTTTGTCTGGAAATACCTTAGTTACCTTAGCGTAGTCTTTTTCTTACAACATTTTTCTTGCAGTACTTTTTATAAGTCTTGAGAATGAGAAGAGGAAGTTTTGGACTGGAACTTTTTATCTTTGAAATGTCTTATCCACTTTGGGCTTCCTGCCTATACTCTTTTCATACCTTGATACGGTTGCCACCACCGTCCCTCCTGCAGTGTCACTCTCTGGTGGTCCCATTGTATTAATCCTGGAACTGCCTCCTCAAAGTAAATTGGATCATCTTTAAGGTTCAGAGAATTATTTCAGGATGTTATTACTGGGCAAGCCACTGACCTGATGTTCTGTCCTCAAAGAGAATAGACTAGGTGCTGTTTCCATCATACATACTTGTTCTGAATGATTTCAGTATATCTGGCTGAAGTCAGTATTTTAGTCTTTGCTTTAATCTCTTTTCTGTCAAGCACGTCTGGCAAATTAGGTTTAGCACTGTCCATCCTATTCCCCTTAGAATTTTAATTAGCTGGGTGCTGAATACCCAGTGCAGTGCAATTATATGTATTTGATTTCTACACAATTATTTGTCAAAACTGAATTGCTATGATTCCATTAACTTTTGTAATGCATTGCTGTATATCTGCAGGTGAATCAACATTATGGGGGGAAAAAAATGGATCAAATCCATTTAGATGTCACTACAAAATAGATAAACTCTCAACTTCAGGCTGTGAGTGTGGTCTGTGTGTCATAGGCTTATGCCCAGCCATTTTTTCACTGGCAGAGAGGGAAGAAAAACAAGGTAAATATGAACCTTCTTTACTTGGTGTCCCTTAGGACCTGATCCAGGCATATCGTTCTGTGCTCAGTGTACTTGGTGATGCCAAAGATACAGAAAGCTGCTCCACGACCACAGCTGAAAGTTCTCGTATCACGTGGAAAGCTGGATGTGTGAAAGCAAAGCCTCTGGCTTTGTACCACGTGCCCTCTGACTTAAGTGACATCCTTGACAGGACTGGGACATGAGTGGGCACAGGGTGGGCACACAGTGCTCATGTCAGCCTCTTCTGGGCACCAGCCACTTGGGGACCTTTCTGCCTCAGGTGGCTTGGAGGAGACCTCAGGCTGTGGGCCACCTGTCAAGGTGTACACACTCAGCCGAGGATTTGACATCTCACTTTTCTCTCTTGCTGTACTCAGTCATGTTCCTACAAATTTCAGCAGTGACTCCCCTGGGCAAGGAGTGTGAGACAACAGAGCAGACCAGGGAGCAATGAACATGGTGGAATGGGGCTATAGGGCAGAAATCACTGCATAGGCAGTCCTCAGTGTCACACTGGGAGGGACAGAGGTCTCATCCTCATTCTCTTGGGCGTGAGAGCTGTTGCATGTTCCCAATTATTTGAATAATGCAGAGGTACCGGGCAGGGCACCTTCAGCCCTATTTGTTAAAGGAGATTGTTATTCCAGTGAAAAAAAAGCAGGATAGAGTGGAAGTCCTCCCACCAACCACCTGTCTTAGGGAGAGCTTCTTCGTGAAGACAGGAGAGGTGCCTTAGATGTGTCTGAGTCCCCTTCCAAACGCGAAAGGAAAAAGTGTAAATATGGAGAGACCATATGGTGCAATTGATCCTATATAGAACAAACGAGGCTTCATCCAAAGTGATGCAATTTTGGATGTGACTTGCTTTGAGTTTCACTAACTGATGTTTTCCTATACTAACATTTTACTTGTGCGTTCTTTTTATACTAGACATTGCTAATACAGGTGCATAGCACGGATGGCATTTTTCACTGTAGTATTTTCAGGAATACGAAACAATTTCTGCTGAGTGCCCACATTTGAAATATTCATACATTTGTGTGTATCTTATACTGATGGCCAAGTCCTGACTTTGTTTTTATCCATTCAAAATTTAGTGATCCTTTGAAAAAGAGCTGGAGGAGCGGATGGATACATTTATCAAGTATGAATTCTGGTAGAGGTCCATTGCGAGTCTTCCAGATCTCAGGCCAAATTGTTCTCTTATGCAACACCAGGCTCTGAAGTTAGCTCTTCTTTTTCTGCATAGCTGAGGAGGTGTTGTTAGTACTTGCTGATGAGCTTTAGCTCTGCTTAGCTTTTTTTTCCCACCTTGAGGTGGTGATGGAAAGGTGTATGTGTTGTGCTTCTGTGACTGCACAGTGCAGTGTCAAGATGAAAACTAGCACTGCACAGAACTGCAAAATGCCAACAGAACTAGCCATGTTTTTTCAAACCTAGAAGAATATTCTTAATAGTGGTAGGTTTTTTCTAGTTTCTTTTAGGTAATGAGCACTGAAAAGAACAAAAAGATGGCAGAGAAGCACTGAAAAAGGATAGTTACTGTTACAAAGTGGTGGTTTTCTGCAGAGTTTTAATGCTGAAGCCTTCAGAAGAGAGCACTTACAGATGTTTGATTTCTTTCAGGTCCTCAGATTTTGGGACATTATACACAAAGTTGAATCTACAGCCTGGGATTTCTACTGTTATTGACAATTTCTACATTTGTCCCACCAACAAAAAAAAGGTATGTGGCAAAAAAATGACTTTTTATAGTGCAGCTGAGACTCTGCAACTATGTGAAGTGTGTTTTACAGGTTTTCAAAATATAGGGAAGTGGATTTCACAAAGTTGCAGGTCACCTTAGGTGAATTTGTGACATATGGAAGTGGGATATTTATTCTTGCTGAATAATACAGAAAGGAAGAAATGCCTTGATGGAGTATGGAAACTTTTGAGGTCATCTACTCCTGGAAATGGAGCTTCCGTGGAGCTTTCCACAGTAATGGATAAGCAACTCCTATAGGCTTCCACACATCAACCTGAATTCTGGGACTAGTGTTCAACCTCTTCATCCTCTATGCACAATTTCAAAGTCCTTTGCACGTTTCTTAGTATAACGCATAGGGATTGGGCAGGCTGTCATAGAGAATGATGTTTATGCTGTGTAAAACCTTAATTAAAAAATAAAAAAACCCTCTCCTTGAAACTCTTAAAAAACGTTCCTGCATCATTACCAAACCAAAAAGCTTTTCATGGAGCCTAGGAAGATTAAGTGGACTTTATAAGTGAGAGCGAAATTGACCCACTGAGTGTATTTACAATGAATGTTATATTAGAAGCAACAGGAAGAGCGATTATGAGGAAAAAACCCAATAATAACCCTTCTATGTCTTCAAAATGCCCATGATTTAAGCAGCAAGAATTGTGAAATGCATTGTGAATAACACAAGCACAGTAGGTCTTTCATGAAATAAGAATTTTCTCTTGATAAGGGCCTTTTAACTCCAGTGTAATACAGAAGCATTGATTTCATGCAGAGGCCACTGATTGGAAGGACGATGTTAGTTGTGTTTATGTGTCTGTTCTGCTTAATCAAAAATCAGTGGAACTCAGCGAGGTTGCTTGGATGATTAAGTACATATTTTATTTCTCTTGCAATTGTCACTGGAGTTTTTGCACCCAAGCTATGCTATGCCTGAGCTCAGTAATATATTTTCAATCTGCTGCAAAGTCAGAAATTATTTTTTTGTTTCTTGAAGTGGAACTACCACCAAAGTACAAAGTTTCAACAGACTCTGTGTCTCAGAGATAAGATCTACTGGTGATTTCAAGTCCAAAAGAATAAAAAAAATCTTCACTTATTTCAGCTTTGGGAATAAAAGCTAAAAGTAAGAGACAGATGAGAGCTCTGTGGAGGATTTTTCCCAGCTCACCCAGCTACAATATAAAAGCCTGCACAAGCACAGGGCGGTTAGTGACAATGTGGTTGTGCCAGTTGTCTGGCGAAATAAACAGCACTGCTGAATGTCAAGTCTGAAGGACACACCAATGTTCACAAAAAATCTCATGTTGACACTATCTTGGAAAAATCTATGTTCTGCTCAAGACAATTTGAAGTTCTTAGAGATACAAAGCCTACTTAGTAAATTAATATCATATTGGAATTCATTTGTTACAGAAAGTCTCTTTGGGTAGTCATTAAGTACTCTGGTTTTATGCTGAGATTTGCTTCTGCGAAGATGCTGTTTAATAGTATACAAACAACAAAACCAGCAGAGCAGAAAGGATTTCTAGGGCCTGTAAATGATACCAGAGGGAGACATATTTCTACGTGCAAATATACATACATACATACACACACACGGTACAAAAATGGTGAAAGCATTGGAGTTAACTTCTGTAGCCAACAGCATCAAACTGGTCTTGGAGGTGTTGCAGTCACACATGACAGGTAAGGGAGAAGTCTCCATGTCATAAGAACTTTGTCAGTCGTAATGGCAACTTTTTTGGTGTCGGACATTTGATTAGGACACTAACTAATACTACCAGCTGATTTCACAAAAATTATTTAGAAAGATGGAAGAAAATGTCTCCCTGTCCATCCATTTCAGCCCAATTGCAGTAAAGTGGATTTAGAGCCCTGACTTCTTTTTCTGAGCTGAGACAAAAGTCTCAGGCTTTCACTCATTCCTGATGCTACTAGACTTCAGATCATTATGGTATGGTTTTTTGTCAAGCAGTTCACATCTTTTGAAATGTGCTGAAAATGGAAACTGTGTTGGAGTGCTGACTGTGCGTACTGGAACTGAGCATGCACTTTAAATTTAAAGTGTAAGTAGTCCCATGCTACTACTTAGCATTTAGAGACTGGGAATATGCACGAAAACAGAGATAAAAGACATTGATGGGTATTTTTTGAATACTTTGCATATGAAGCATTATTCTATGCTTTCATTCCGTTTACCCATTGTAGACCTCATCTGTGGAAGAACTGGTACTGCAAATTTAACACTTATCATTTCCAACTCAGTGTCATCAGAGCATTAATCTTACCTGGTTTTGGTGTGTGCAATTTAGGTGTCTAGTCAAGTCCACTCCCTCTGCAGTCAGTGGAGAAATGCAGATACCTCCAGGCAGTTCATCCTATTAAAGTCATAGTTCTTTGTAATTGTGAGAGTAAGACGGAATGATCTTGTGGAGGTTCCTGTAAATGACTTTATGACTATCGTGGGTCTGAACAGAGTCTCAAGTCACTGCAGCTTCCTACAAAGACATACAAAGAGATAGAAGATGTTTTTTGTTTTGGAATGGAATTAGATAAAATATTTGCTGGAAGGCTCCAGTCTAGTTCTTGGACTGATCTTTCTTCAGTTTATCTCTGCTGGAGTGACTGTCACTCAACATGCCTCAACATGACCTATAAGTGAGCTTTATATAGCACGTGTGAAATTGTATTGGAAATTTTCAGTCCCTATGAATTGCTCTAGTTTGCATTTTCTTAAGATGGACTGAAAAGGAGAAAAAGTTTATACATTGTATCTTCCCTGTCCCATTGTTTAAGAAGTTAAAATTCCACAGAATTATGATGCTGTTTGCATTAGCAGATGCAGAGGGTACAGCAGCATCCTTTTCACGTAGTGCTCCATGGAAGAGATTGTATAAAAAAGAACAAAATGACAAGGTAAACTACAGGAATGCTGGGGAATTTGAACTAGCTGGTGGAAGCAATTTATAAACCCTACTAAATCCATGCAAAGAAGTGGCAGATTCCTTTACTCTCTTACTCTTCTATGAACAAGTTGCGATGAGTACTGCTCATGGGTCTAAGAGATGAATCAGGAAGGAGTTGTATCAAGGCCATGTCTACACAATCTTCTGACGATTGAGGTAAATTCAGTCAGTCTGGGTCTTTTTCTGGCTGAACACAGCAGAACTCTCATGCAGAAATTGTGTTGCTGCGGTTACCACAGGACTCAAGCTATGAAACCCAGTTTTGACAAGAAATGTTGACAAACCTCTGAGGACAGAGCTTTAAAGGGCTTTGTGTATCACTCTGAATGGGCCTTTCTGATGAAATCATGGGATGGAGGCGTGAACTGTGGCTGCATTGTTTGGGATTCAGAGCTTAATTGCAGTGAGCCAGCAACACAAGTAGAAGACATTTGCACCTACCTGCAAAAGACCATGTAGGCTCCCCCTAAATGCTATTAAACAATAGAGTAATGGGCGAGGTAACGCTGTAATTAAGAGTTCATGCTTCCTAAGGGTGCATTAATATTTGCTTTGCATTCTGGCTGTTTTTAGTGTAGTACAAACCTGCAACCAAAGACACTGAAACTGTTATTCTGACATGATTTTCGAAAGTTGTAGAGTAATGAAGGTGAGCTCTCCTATGTAAGCTCTCTGATGCAAGCTTCTCCATTTGAAGCACCTTTTCATTGATCTGTGACATCTATGCAGGCCTTGAAGTGCTGTGCATTGATAAGGGATGTTCCTGCACTTTAAACAGCAGAACTTACATAATTACCTCCTTTTCAGTAATTACTGTATGCCAATAGCATCAAATAGTGCAGGCATCCCATAATGTACAATGTGGGGGAAATCATTTGGTTTGTATCCTCTGTTTTCCAAAACAGCATTATAAGTGTGATTTGGAAGTGATGCTCATGTTTCATGGAGTACGGGGTTACGCTTTCCATAGTGTTAATCTGGAGTCAGATGAACAAAGTAAATTCTTTCTACAGAAGACAAAAGTTAGCAGAATTCAGCTTCACTAAACTAAACTACCAACAAAATATTTAACATTTTTATAGGACATGTATGCTGTTGGGTGTAGAAATTAGGTATTTGCTTTAATTCTGTTTGTATAAAGTTGCTGGGGAGGAGTTGCTTGAACGCACTGATCTTTTCCTACATTCAGTGCATATTTTAATTTTCATCAGTGCTAATGCAACTGATGCATCCATCCTTCTGTTTATATGCTTCTGGAAAAGAGGCAGTTAAGCGGTGTATATTCAGGTTTTTCATGTTAAAAGAAAATAAATGTTGATTGTGCATACACTGACTTATTAGTTAAATGGGTTGAACACTTACATTTCCCAGCTGTCACAATAACCAATAGCTGCATGTTTTTCCAAACTAAAAGGCAAGGTGACAAACGTGTGTTCTTGCTTGAGAAACCATGCAGAACACTTAAGATAGTAATAAGGATATAGGCTATCCTGTACATTTTAACTCCTGATACTTTAAAATAGTATAAATTGCACATGATCTCAAAAGGGTATTTGCCACAGCTATAAAAGCATTTCTCGACATGCAACTGGCTTGAGCGATGTCTGTAAGCACTTACAGGTAAATGCAGTCCTACAGCATTTTGACATTTGTCTTTCAGAGCAAAACAATTGGTGGTGGAAGTTGTCAAAATGCAGTATGACTACATTTACTTGTAAGGAATAATTCCACTCGAGTATCAATTTCCTTAGAGACCATACCAGAACATCTGCGAACATAGAGAGCAGAATTATCTTACCCTTTTATTAGTAGAAGTTGTCAACCATGGAATATTCCTTTCAATAACCTGAGTAGTTACTTCAGGAAGGTTTCACTGTGAAATTGCAGAATATGAGGCTGTATGTTGTGATGCATCATCTCTCTACCATGATGCGTTCTTTCCTTATAAGCAGTGTCACCATTCAGTTTTATTCTAGTGATGCACCACCAGAGCACTGACCTAACCTGACTGCATCATTTGGCTTAAGAATTCTGTCCAGGACTGTTTAGTTCATCTTCAGATTTCCCAAATACTTCCAGAAGTATGCCCAGTAATTGAACTTTTTCTACTCATAACTTGCTATTAAGTGGATTTCTGTGAGAGGCAGTCCTATGCAGAAATCCCAGATTTTATTCACGCACACAGCTGATGAGCAGTTGCCTAGTTGACAGCCAGGAAGCTATTAAATGCAAGTGGAACTCAATAGGTTAAAGCAGTCAGAGCTTTCACTGAGCTGTTAGCTAGCAGTCGCCATCCATGGGAGAGGTTCATGTAGCACCACCAAAACCGAGCCATACAGCGGGTAGATTTGATGGATGCTATTTGATGGGGTGTGAGTATGTATATGTGGAAGAAGTATGATAAAGCTTTCAGAAACAGAGAGTGGAACAGTTGAAAATTAAAAACGTATATGGAACAATCGCTAGGAATCTGGCTGTTAGAAAAGTATTTGAGCTATTTACTGGCTGAATGGAGGCTAGGAGCTACAGCTTCCCCTGTCTGACTGGTTGCTGCTATGTTTGAGAAACCAAGGCTTTTTCATACTTTGTATGTAAACAGGGCCGCATCAAAAATGTGTAACTCGTGATTTTTCATGCTCTAACTTCTTGTAACACCTCTGCTCCTAAACAGTAGGCTATGAATGCATTTTTCTGTATAGTGTGACAGAGAAAGGTTTGGTTTGGTTTCCATAAAAATTTTGCAGACACTTTCTGTGCATTTCTCCGTCCTGGTCTTTTGCGTACAGAGCTAGAAAGGAATCCCCAGCTCTTGTTGACTAGATGCATTTTTGAATACTTTTTTCCATGCATGTCTACCAAAACATTGAACTGCCTCTAAATCTTTTTGTTTCAGTTCTGCTCCCTTTGACCTATACATTTTTTATAGTTCAGCACCTGGAGTAGACTGTGGTCAAAGGCTGCACCTCATTTAAAAAAAGAAAAATAACAGCCCACAAAAATCCCAAACCAACAAACCTGGCCAGCAATGCAAGTGAACAGTAGACTGCCATGACTAGCGTGTAGGTTTGCCTTAGTATGTAGGATAATTACTCATCAAGGTAAGAGGGTGTGTGGGCTAAATGGGTGCACACTGGAACAGACATTCTGTGTTATTATTCTATCCTATAATTTATTTGATGCTTAATGTAGAGTTCTCAATTGAAGTTTTAGAGATTGACCTTCCACTGTGATTTTGTAGCCTAATGTGCAACTTTCGCATTCTTTTGTGCTCAGGCATACAATTATTCTAAGGAAAAATAGTCCTGTCTTTACTGCATGCTTATTATAGATTCTTTTGTTCTGTTTTTATAAATTTCCTGTCTAAAACTCATTAATCATAAAAGCAGACCAACAACTACCAAAAAGACGTAATGTTAAATTAAGTTTACTGTAGTGAAGCCAAAAATAAAAAGACTAGTTGGTGGGAGTACAACATAAAAAAAAGATTTATATGATAATGGAAAAGACCTGTGAGCAAGTGTTAAGAGACCACCGTGCATATGATTCTGCACTTGAGAGACATCCATTTCCCTCCCGGTAATTCTGGGAAGAGAAGGAATTCAAGCGTCGTATTTTCAGCAGGGTTTTATTTCCTATTATGATGAGCAGGGGTCATTGCTTGGAGAAATAGGAATAGTCAATCAAGAGCATGCAGTAGAAAGCAGGTCTGAAGCTACCCTCAGCACCTGCGGCGATGTGTGTGCTGCTGAGCGGTGGCTGGTCAGAGAAGAGCCGTAAACGGGAAGGTGTAATGTTCCACACCAGAGGAGGTTTAAGATCTGGGATTTTGATTTGGTATGTCTGAAAAGAAGGGCAATTTTGCAAAATTTAGACCAGGCTGTCATTTCAAAGCTCTTTATTTTAAAATGTAGATTCTTATACTTAGGCCCAAATCTACATCTGAGCCATATGCCAGAGAAGAATCTAGGGGTGTGGTGGTAGATTTGCTGTGCTGGACACTAGGCAGGTTGTGTGTTTCCCTTGTCCAGCCCGCCCATGGGCTCATCGACCTGAAAGTACTTAATTCCTCCTCTGCTTGAGATAACAACTAGGGAGAAAAGCAAAATAACTAATCGAGCAAAATTGTCTGCCTTAGGTCTCTAGACCTGAGTCAGACCTAGGCTTTTGTCTGGCATGGCAGACACTTTCTTGTGTCCCAGCTAGAGCTACAACTGTCTTCTAAACGATAGCTATGAGGATCATGCCCATCTTTTTTGAAGGCTATACATTCCCATGAGAATATCGTCCTGGAAGATTTTCTGATGCAATATAGAGCTTGCAGAATTAAATGTAATGAGGAGGCAAATTATAATATATGGGATAGTGTCCAAAGGAGAAGGTGTCCATATGAAGAGTGAACAGAGTTACTGATTCAGGGTTGTGTGAAATCTGTGACAGATAAAATCAGAAAGGAAGAGGCGGTTCTATCAGCGGTGCTGAATATTTGCAAAAGGAAACAGGAGAAAAGAGAGAGAAACTTAATTGTAAAAAGGAAATGGTAAAAGATTAGTAACAAGCATCTTATGGTACTTAATAAGTATTTAATTGGTTGTCCAGTATGGTAGGATGAATGTGTACGCTAAGTCTATAGAATAGTCAGGTTTCTGCTAAACTGGCATACACAAGATGAGGTTTTCCTGTGATTAATTTACATTATTTATATCTATTGCAATTATCCTGTGTGTTGAGATTACTTCCGTCTAATTATTTACTGAACATCACAACATGCCTGGAGGCATGTATCAAGGTTCCCGTGTTACGGAAGGGAGGAAATCGGGAACTCTTTCATCTTAACTTGGAGTCAAACTGCAGCAACAACTAACCAAGAGGACAATGTTAAGGAGGTTATATGAAAACTTCTGAACAGTATTTGAAGAAAGATGAGTAATACCATTGTGGAGGTCTGCAAGGACAATGTACAGTAGGCGTATTCCCCAGACAGCCTGAAAACGATGGTGTAGAGTGTTTGAAACACATCCATCATGCTTGCTGGTGGATCTTCTGCATCTCCTGGAGACCTGTGCATTTCCTCCTCATTTCCCCAATGATGGAACAGGAACACAAGTCCCAGCTTCCACGCTTCATGCTCTGCTAGTGTTTTCCAATCTACTGATGTATCAAATTCTGCTTCTCTTCACTGCAGCTGTTTGACTTCGCTCCACTCATGCTGACCGCACGAACTCCTCTGGCTCTCTCAGGAGCAGAGACGCAGCAGGATTTTTTTCCCCGGGGCTGGCATGGAAGCAGAGTGGAAATGAGCAGGGTTTAAATTGCTGCCACAACCATTTTACAGGGCTGACAGTGTGCTCGCCCCACTGAGAATCCCCGTGGCTGCTACCCCCCTACACTGCTGGGAGTGAAACTGCTGCTTAAACCAGTCAGTTGCTGCAATCCTGCTGTCACGGCACAAATATTTGTACAGGACTCCTAAAGTACTGTGAATCTCACAGTTAAGTATGCCAGTGATTTTGTTTATTCCACTCTCTTTGTGGCATGTACTAGAAGGGATGAACACAACTGCTTACCTGTTTCTAATTCTGAAACGAGCCCTGATTCCCAGTGGACCCAGCACCCTGCAGCAGCAAACTTCTACTGAAAAGGCGGGACCTGTGTGACAAATATGTTTCAATCATGTCCTTATCATGTACACATCTATTTGAATATAGTCTTCAAAAATTCATGCAAGCATAAAACAGAATTCTTTTTTTTTCATTTCACAATATGTGTTTCTGTCAGGCAGAGAAAGATTCTTACTTCTGGAAACTGAAGTCTCTTATGTTTAACTAAGCCACCTCTGAAGCCTTCTTGATGGTGGCCTCTTTCGGGCTTGTGCTTGAGACACATTTTTTCCATCTGTGGGAGTAACTAACGCACTAGGTTGCTGTCATCTCTTCATAGCAGAAGATTGCTATCAGATGAATGGTGGATTCTTCATAATTCCTGATTTGGTTTTGAGGAGGAATCTTCTGCAAGCTTGTTTTGTGTCTAACTGGTATTTCTCTCTCCCCATTTTTTTCATAACGATTTTTTGCAACTTTTCATGACTTCTTGCTGTCCTTCCATCTCTTAATCTTTTTCCAGTGCTCTCTTGTTTTCCTGCTTTTCTTTCTTCTGTTTCTCAGCATTACTCCTTTTTAAACCTTGCAAGTAATTTCTGGACCAAATTAAACCTTCTTCTTTCACAGTTACAATTACTTTAAAAAAAAAAATTCGGAAGAAGGTAGCTAATGGTCTGTGTTTCTATTCAAAAATCATAATTTTCTTGGGATAATAACAAAACTGCTGATACATCCCTAACTATAATTCATGAAATGAATCTTTTCAACAGCAGTAGTAGGATGATTCGATCAGGGAGCTGTTAGCCCGGAGACCTGACTTCAGTTTCTATGACCTTGAGCAAGCCTGAGCCTCCCTGAAGCCTGACTTCCCATTGCCTCGCACCTTGTAATATCATTTGCCTGGTGCAAAAACACTGTGACATGACATGATTTGACAGTCTACCTTGAGGTCAGATTACAGGGTTTTGCAAAAAGTACAGAATTAGTCTGGTTTAGTTTCCTTATTTAGAAACTTAAGACAATAATACGGAAGTCTGCAGAGCACCTGTGATCCTTAAATAAATGCTGAGTATTTTTATGATCCCATTTCAAGAGGAATGCATATTTATGAGGTATTTTTTGTGTCACATCCCTGCAGTACTGAACAGCACTTTAAGATTTGCAGGATGCTGAAAATAATTGTTAGAAATATGTTCCTATGTTTTTCAAGATTGTTTAGCATTTATCAGGCATGGCTGATTCAGGACATAGGTAGTAATTTGAATATGATGGTAACATAAATGAGGAAATTAAACTACTTGCCCCAAATGGAAAAGGATTAATTTCTGCTGCAATTGCTGGATCTATGATTTACAGGTTTACGATCCTATTCTCAGTCCTTTAAACAATATTACCAATCTGGATATTGAAACAGCATTCAAATTTGACTTGAAAATGCTCTTTTCCTTTTCTAGAAAACACTAAGGAGATCTTATGGAAAAGTCTGGTGAGGGAAGTGCCTCAGTTAGCACTGAGGGATTGTGGAGTGTTTATTTTGCAAAGCTTGGTGTCAAAAATGGACGACTGCTAGTTGCATAAAAAGCTGTGCTTTCAGTGTAACTATGACTACAGGAATCAGACCAGGAACACTGGGAATAAGCAAACATCTCCTGTCAATTTAAGGTATTAAATGCACTGGTGTTGTTCTTCTTTAATGCTAATATATGTCTTGTTTGTTTCCTTCAGCCATACCTGTGAAGTAATGTTTTTCCACATTGCATCACTTTGTAGGATTTTCTGTGTTTAAGTGTTTTTACAGTTTGTCATGCAGTGCAGGCAGGCATAAATTAGTGAGGGTTTGGCTAAAGGTTCGAGTCTGTCCAGGAGAATAATAGTGTCTTGCACTTCATTCTTTCTGTGGGCTCTAGCAAGGCAACGGGTCTCTTTCTTGCTGCAGCTGAAGTGTCCAAAAATGCTTTTCTGCTCTGCAAGAGGCTGTAACACAGGAGCAGGAGGTCTGGGCCTCCATTTTTTACATCTTTGCTATGTAGAGCTTGGGGATACGGGGTTTCTGTTGTGCTTTGGGATTGCGAAGCCCAAAGGTTCCCTTGAAAATCTCCCATGCTGTATATTGTTGCAAGGTCCAGCCATAACTTTTCACTTGACTTAAGCAGACGAAGTCTATAAAACTCTCCATTCCGGAATAAAATGCCGTTCA
This sequence comes from Burhinus bistriatus, assembly GCA_013397275.1. Classification (NCBI taxonomy): domain Eukaryota; kingdom Metazoa; phylum Chordata; class Aves; order Charadriiformes; family Burhinidae; genus Burhinus; species Burhinus bistriatus. The sequence continues at coordinate 663,065 of VYXH01001734.1, forward strand.
GGAGGTAATAATGTTCCATTCTAATATTGCTTGGTATATTGTAAGACCATATTAAAGCCACTTGTGAGTTGTACTCTACCATAAGATCTCAAAATTTTACATGCACGTAGATGATTTGGTGTCTCCTGTTAATAGCTTTGGGAATTCCGAGGAGGATATAGGATTTCCCTTTTACAGATGTGGAAACAGAAAGATGTAAGTGACTTGTCTGGGAAAGAAATGAGAGCCATTTAATAATATGCCACACGTCTAAACCAGCCTCTCAGCTTGAAGCACAAAACTACCCTTTTGCCCCTCAACAAAATAATAGATTAATTAAATCAAATGCTTTTTTACCAGTTCAAGGGAGAGTATGGACTTGTGGAAGGTCTGTCAATGCCATAAATACTATCAGTAGTCAAATAGATGAAAGCTTGTTTTTGAAAAAAAAAATCAGAATGGTTAATATTTCCAGAATGAAGAACTGAAATTTGGGAAATATTTTCAATGGTAAGATCATGATTAGCTTTGAGCAAGGACCAAGTAGATATTTACACTTTCATGTGTTACTGTTTTGGAAAATTAAATAGATGAACACAGAATTTGATAAGATATTCAGCAATACCTCTTCTAAGACTAAAGATGTGACTTATGAGCCAAATTTCTTAACAGCTTTATAGAAAGCTTATCTGTGATGATAATGAAAGAAGTTTTAAAGCTTTTCTAAAGTGTTAGAGGCAATTTGAACTACATCTTTAAGAAGTTATACTTGGTAACAAAGAAGGAGGCTGAATTTATATGTAGGACCTTAAATTTAGATATTCTGTTGGAAAACATTGGCCCTGTGTTTCTGCACAATTCATAGAATACATTTTTTGTAAACACTTACCTACTATAAACCAGTTACCATGTAAAACATGGCTGAGTTAGGGTAAGGTCAGAGATGTTTACTAATACTCTGAAAATTTCTGAAAAAATTATATCCTGACTTACAGATAAAAATAAAAGACTTTGAAAAGAGTTGATGAAGCCAAGATAAGGAAAAACAGATGAGATTAAGTGAAATATTTTGTTTACACTGTGACTCTCTTAAGTGTAGTGTAGTGTTTTAAAAGCATGTCAAGGTTTACTTATAAAAAAATTAATACTCCTAATTAAAATTAATATTCGAATTGGGCAACTTGTCAAAATGTGCATTGGAAAACTTTGCCTTTGCCACTTCAGCATTTTCTGACCAAAATTTATTTTTTCTGAAAGTGCCCTGGCATTTTAATATCCAGTAAAGTGCCAGAATCTTATACATTTTTTTTTCTCTGATAGCTGGTAAATTTTTGACTTACCATAATATTTATAACTCTGAGTTTATCTCAAAGCTGTAATGTATTCTGCTTTACATATATATTTTTCTCTCCATGGGATTCTTTGATTCATTAATAAGGGGATTATCCTCTTCCTCTTTTTTTAAAAACTAAGATGTTAAGAGGCAAATTCATTAGGCTGATGCTCACAGTCTGCAGGTGACACTGCTATGTTTTTCTTTCTTCCTATATTCAGTGGTCCATGATTTAGGTAATTGCCAGTTATTTATCTTCTTTGAACATTTTGGTAGCACACTGGGTTTTGTTTGTGGTGGTTTTTACCCCCTCTTTTGTCTGCTCTCTTTGACTGGAGAAACTACTGCAGCTTGTCAGTGGCTGAGGTTGGACATTTCGCTGTTCCTTAATGCTGCTGTGCCACCTGCCACTGCATTTAAGCCATGTTCACAAATGTAAGTTAAATATCACCCAGGTGGAAACCAGAGAACAGCTAAATCTCTAAATGTTCATGCTAGCAAATAAGTATATTTAAAAATCACCAGGTGATGTGGTGGCAGAACCCAAGAGTCCCCCTTTCTGCCTTCTGTGCCGGTCAGTTTATAAGCTTCAGCTAACAAAATTATCCCCAGAGAACACTGCGGTTGTAAACTGGCAATTACATCGACTGTGGTAGGGGCTACAGGCTTTTACCAGAAATCTCAAAAAAAGATCTATTCTCAAGGCTGTAGCCATTTTTAGTAGATCTTAGAAAGGTGAAGAATAACATGAGAATGCACAATAAATTCTCAGTCCACTTTTTGATCCAGTAAACATATGTTGATGGCTGCACAGTAAGATGTTATTGTGCTTTTTCCCTGAAGGGTTTGAGTTTCCAGCTTACTTTGATTTCTTAAGGAACCACAAAAATCAGGAGGAAACCTCCAATTCAGGCTTGCCCGGCTCTGTTGTAGTATATTATATGGTAATCAGAGTACTCCAGCTTGATGACCTTTCATCTAGGACTGTTGTTTAACAGTGTACAGTGCTGCAATCTGGGCTTTCATGTGTTCCGAGTATTGATTTTCCAGATAGGGAGAACTGCAATAATAACCTGGGGAGGTCTGGCATCACCGTGACCTGGTTTGCTTTTATTCCTTATGGCTCTGGGCAAAGCAGTCAGTTCCCAGGAGCAGTAGGCTGTTGGAAATGGCATGTCTCCCCCGACTTTGCTTGCGTGAAAGCCCTGAAAAAGTGTTTCCCTGGTGTAACTGGCTCTCCTTCTAGCTTTCCTTTCCAGCTTATTTCCATTCCACTTCTCTTTTTCTCCTCCCACCTTTCCATTTGCAGATCAGCCTGGAGGGGGCTTTTCCCAGCACCCTCACCCCAGGAGCAGCAGCATTCAGCTCAGCCTGCATTGCTGGGCAGCCTTGCACAGGCACTGCTAATGGCTGCAGCATCGGAAGCTGAGGGAGTTGCATGTCAGATGCAAAATTGCGTAGCCGATGTAATTTTGGTCAAGAATCACCTCAAAATGGTGCTCTGCTTTCATACTGTGTTGTTTCTTTCCTTTGGACAAAGAAATGTGCTGGCATTATCTTATTCAAATCTCTGTGTAAATTCGCTTCCTCCCTTTCTAAAGCTCTTGGGTATGAATCCCGTTCACACTGGGGTACCATGGTGATGAGTGACTTCCAAATACCAAAGACAAAAAGTGTGATAATGGTTGCTGTGGTGTTCTTAATCCCCTCATGATCCTCTTTATATGAGACTAGTTCTATGTGAAGAACCTATGATCCAGACGAAATGCTCTCCGTGCCAAAGGAACGACAATAAGGGGAGCAGTGATGCCTTGTGGGGTTGAATTGGTGACTGATGTCAGTACTCCAGGTTTCTAAAGCTATGTCATCAGATGTCTTTGTAATCCTGGATATGTTTACTCAATCTAAGAGACTCTTTGTAAATGAGGTTCTCTCACATGAATGAGGTTACTTACCAACAATTTCAGAATACTGTATATTGTCAATATTTGTTTGTCACATATGATGGTGGGTATGCAACATTTATAGCCTTTCCATAAGGATTACTGTTGGGAATAGCGGAGTCACAACCAATTGCCTCAGCTGCTACCTACAAAAGCCAGCTCAGTTACCATACCTTGGTTGGAATAATCTAGCCCTGGGTTAGAAGTGTATTACCCAGTAAACACAATGCAGTTGATGCCTATTTGAAGAGACCTCACTCGTTTCAAAAGTCTCAGGAGACGAAATAAGTTATTTGTGTGGCTGAATCACTGAACAAAAGAGAAGCTGTTTGTTATCTGAAGTAACAGGACAGCATATGTTTCACTGCAGTGTGGCTGGCAGCCTAGAGCCTTGAAAAATGTGTTCTTGTCTTCAGGGAAGCATAGACATCAACTTCGTGCATCTCAAGAGGTGTTAAAACAGCATCTGATGAGTCAAGTTGCAATCAAATGAGCCTTGCTAGGGAAGAGCAAGCAACATATGCAAAATTTTGGCAATTGCCATTTTACCTTTGCCTTTTTTAATCAGAGAAAATCTGCTGCGATTTCTCACAAGTTTTCCTGAGCTTTACAATAAAGAAAGATGCCCTGAGCTATTCCCTCTTTCTCACCCAACCATCTTGAAAGTTTAACCTTAGGTGAAAATAAAACAAAAAGTTAAAATACAGTTTGTATTTTTGTTTATGTTCTCTTACCTATTAAAAACTACTGAGTTTGTCACCTAAGATTTACTGAGTTAGTCACCAGAGAGGAGACCTGTGGACCCTATCTTTATTCCAGAAAAAAAAAAAAAAAATTGTCAGTTTTTATTTTTATCGTTTTGAAGAACACTTTTACTGTGAAACAAATATCCTGAAGAGTCAATTCTGCAGATGTACGTAGTCCTAAATTTGTCATGTTTGTGTTCAGATATGCCATGCCATCTGTCTTCATGGTTGTAAGAAGCTTATTACCTGTAACCCTTTGGGTAGTTCAGAGTTTGTATTTTGTGGTAGAAGATACCAGTGATGCCCACAGTTTTAGCACCCTCACTCTGATAAAGAAGAAAAACCGGTAATCATTAGAGATGTTTTATGCCCAGCAGCTTGCAAACACTGTGGAAAATAGTCCTTGTACAAGATAAAGATGAAAGGTGTGTGAAATGTTTTTCAAAGACCGTATGTTTTCTAGAAAGTCAAGCATTTCATCACCAGCAGTAGGCAAGGATGAGGGACTTCATTTGCTGGTGATGAAAACAACCTGGGCAAAAAGGGGCTGCATCAAAAGAAGCGTGGCCAGCAGGTTGAGGGAGGTGATTCTGCCCCTCTCCTCTGCTCTCATGACACCCCACCTGGAGTACTGCGTCCAGCTCTGGAGCCCTCAGCACATGAAATACGTGGACCTGTTGGAGGGGGTCCCGAGGAGGGCCACAACAGTGATCAGAGGATGAAACACCTCTCCTGTGAGGACAGGCTGAGAGAGTTGGGGTTGTTCAGCCTGGAGAAGAGAAGGCTTTTTGCAGCCTTTCAGTACTTAAAGGAGGCTTATAAGAAAGATGAGGCCTGGCTTTTAGCAGGGCCTGTTGCAATAGGACAAGGGGTAATGGCTTTAAACTAAAAGAGGGAGGATTTAGACTAGATATGAGGAAGAAATTTTTTACCATGAGGGTGGTGAAACACTGCCACAGGTTGTCCAGAGAGGTGGTAGACGCCTCATCCCTGGAAACATTCAAGGTCAGGTTGGACGGGGCTCTGAGCTCATTGCAGGGGGGTTGAACTAGATGACCTTTAAAGGTCCCTTCCAACCCAAACCATTCTATGATTCTAAAAGAGGTAACAGTCAAGTAGGCAGAGGGGTTACGTGCTTTGGTTGGATCTGTAATTCCATTATGCTGTATGACTAAAAGATGTGTGGTAAAGGAGTTTCATAGCAGAGCCTGAACAGCTGATTCTTCTCTGGAAGTGCAGGGAAAGAGAAACCATGTTCTGCCCAGATTTGATTGGCAGAGGTTGGAAGCAGAGGTTGGTTCCACAACACCTAACTGTGGAGTGTTCACTGGAAGAGCCTCAGCTGGGACTATGACACATTCATTAATGGAGAAATCCATAACCATGCTGATAGCAAAGGCTCAGATTGTTCTGATCTTCTGGTGTAATTAACAGCTTCATCTCTTGAACATAACCACCTAGTGCAATTGTGGACTAATCAACTGTTATGGTGCCATGCAGTACTCTTGAACATCCGTTTAGAAGCAATTGCAGCATTAAGTAAAGAGATGGATAGATAACTTAGAGACCTGATTCTGTTTATATTTTACTTGACCTCAGTCAAACGTGCTGTGCTTAGTTTCCTGCCTTATCCTTTGCATTAATTTATCAGTACTAGCGCTTGCTGAACAGGGTGTAGGCAAATGGGAAGAGATGCCTTAGATGGAAGGCTTTTCATTTCTGATGATTTTTCTCCTCAGAATTCCTTTTTCCTCACAGAAGTTTTGGTTATAATGGACATTATGAAGGGTTTAAGGAATCCCTTTCATCTTTTTGTCTTCTTGCCATGTTGAGGAATTATCACCCAAAGTGGAAAGACTGACCTTGTCTTCATTCAGAAAAAATACAGAAAATTAAATCAATCAATATAGATTATTTCAATATATGTTGGTTAAAACTGCTTAGTTGTCCTATGGCTATTACATCATGGGGAAATTGGTACATTAGGAAGGTTAATAATTACCTCAATGAATGATATCCTATTTAGCATACCTCATGCTGTTGCATGTTTGTTGCAATTATCAAGGTAAATGAGTGGTTTGTGCATGTATCATTGCACTCTGTTGACATCTTTATATCAATACTTGGTCACATTCTCGGGGGCAGTGGTTCGACTGGTTCATGAGTGACAGTGATTAGTAGCTAAGACAGCATGGACAAATCTTTTTAATGTTTTTAATTTTTTCTTTTTTAACTTTTCAATGGCTGTGAGCAACATGGAAGAGCATCACAGGCAGTGTGTTGCTCCCAGTGCTGCTTTACGAGCTGACCTAAAGAGACTGGTAACTAGCTGAATACTGTTGAAAAAAAAGAAAAAAGAGATGTAAATTAGGTGGATTTACTCTTCAGGATGTAAGCGAAGTGGCATTTATCAAAATACTGTACAAAACTTGGGCTATGTTTACTTCATTCACTCGTCGTCACCCTTCTCAAAGCCTAAACCTTTTGTCTGCCACCATAACTTGAGTGTCGCAAAGAGTTTCTTAATTGTTCTCTGCACTAGGAGTATCTTTATTATCAGGTTATGTCCTTTTGACATAGAATATAGCGAGAGATGTATGATACGCAATATAAATATGATAAGAAGTGTCACTAGAGCTCATCCTTGATTAAGAATTTATTTTACTCTCCTCTTAACAAGGATTGACTGGATCACAGACCATTTCATTTAGGAGGCTGCATGTGAGAGCTTTGTTGATTTTTAATTTTCCTCCATTGATTTTCAGCATCCAGAGAGCACTTGTTCTCTAATGGCTCTCTGTGTTGGTGTTTGCTTGCAAATTGAAGTAAAAGATAAATGGCTTTCAGGGTAATACCTCTCCAAGGGCTTCTACTTGAGGGCTGGTGGCTGTTAGCAGAGCTGCAGTGTGTTTAGAGAAGTTCTGTGCTCAAACAAAAGCATTCCTGAGCCTCTGAGTGTGGTAAAATTGTTTTAGGCCTGGTGTGACAACAATCTCTAACTGATTTATAAATCTTTACAGAGAATAGCCCAATTTGTCCACATTTTTCGATGAAAGTGAAATGCTCTGCACTTTTCTTAAGAGGAATTCAAATGTTTTCCTTGCACATGTTTTTCCTCAGCAAACAATTGATTTTTCAGTAAAAGAAGGGGAGAAGAGCTGCTGGTATTCTGTTAGTTATGAACAAGTATTTGTACTAAAAGGCAATAATTTTTTGCTTGTGCTAAGGTTGAAAGTTTTGGCCCGTCTATTGGAAAACAGTATTTTGAATCAGCTATAAATTTAATTTTCAAAATCTCTGCTTGCTTAGGAATATTAACCTCACCTATAGCGTAAACTTGCTTTATATTTGGATATTTCAAGCCTGCTTGTACACTATTGCTGTGATACATCGGTGCATTGTGTAACAGTGTTCTGTCTTACAACCACTGCTAATGAAGGTCATGCTCCTTACCCATTGCCGCATCAGACCGGGCTTCACTATTTAGAAAAGACATATCCTTACTCTAGGCTTGAGTTAGAAAGCTGTGGACAAAGGGGTGTGAGGCTCTCGGAGCTTCAGGGAGATGATGCAGTGGATCGTGAGCCTCATCTCCCACAGGTGCTGGGCAGCACCTCTTTCAGTCGGCTTCTCTGGAAATGATTGTTGTCCATTGCCCCAGAAAGTCCCATTTGTGTGTCAGATAGCCTTATACAGCATGTACACACGGACTGCGGGATGCATTTTCATACTTTCAAATTGTAAAATAGGGCTAATACAAATTTTTAAGAGAGTTCAGTTATTAAACGTATGCTGCTTATATAGCATCCATGTATGTCTTTTCTTAATTAGATTTGCAGCTTTTCAAATGTCCTGTAAGATCAGTAAGAATTGGCTTAAGGAAGCTGTGATACATTTTTGTTACTCTCTGCTCCTTATGGCACTGACATTGAGCTTAATTCAAGCAGCTTCAGCAAAGGTCTGGAGTAAGATATGCATTTGCATGTCTGAATCAGTACTGAAACAACAAACTACTTCATTAGCATATAGGGCTGAGAAATTGAAGACTCGATCTGAGATGAATAGGAACTACAAATCCTGGGCTCCTTTCTCTGTTCTGCTGCTTGTGTCATTTTGGGTCTCCAAGATTGGTATTAAGGACAGTCTTCTTAACAGTCCCCTTGTCCTGCAGTGTCCAGCATCAGTTGGAGTTTCATCAAAACCGAAGAATGGAGACCTGAATTTCAGGTTGTTTTCTGTGTTGTGCTTCGGCAGAAGTTTAAACTGTTCACGTTTGGCATTAAGCGCATGGATGATGCCATTGACTTCAGTTCAGTGCATAAGGTTAAGCATTTGCACAATTGCATTTGGGAACTGGGGAATAAAATGGAATGCACAAAAATTAGTCTTTACCAGAGAAGCAGGACAGTAATCTCTCCATATGTTAATTTATAAATGAGAAGAGTAGCTTTTTTCCAAGCAAATGAAGTCACTGTTTTATAGCAAAATGCAGTTCATCCGAAACCTTCCCTTAGCTCTTTTTTTAAATTCATAAATTGCTGATGGCTGCGTGTACCACAGTGCACACAAAAATCTTCTCCTGAAGGCTTTGTTTCAAGCTTGTGGGGCTTTTCCTTCTCAGTAGCCAGGCTTATTACATCAGATGTGCTTTTGTTTTGTTTCTTCAATGCAGCTTTCAGGGTGACCTCTGCTGAGATAAAAGGACTAAAACCACTGTGGATTTTCCTGAAGCAACATCCTCAGCAGCGATGGGGCAGTTCATCGCTCTGAAAGCAACTGCACACTCCAGAAAAGAACCCCAACCAGACCAGAGCAGACCTGGCAGAGCTCTCGCTCTTCTCTGTCCCTCCTGTATTGCTTCTGAATCAGGGCAATGTTAAATCTTAAAATACAGTAGATCACAGTAATGATTGAGAAAAAGCATTGTCTTATTTTTTCTTGAGGAACTTAAGGAGTATTGTAATATCTTTACATTCCTGGTCGGCTGTTCACTGGGGGCTCTTCTGGAAGAGCTTGAATTTTGGACTGTACCTTCACTGCATGGCTCAGTGCCATTTAAACTCAGGCAAATCTAATGTGAAGGGGTTTGAAATACTGCCAATAGTAAGGGACGGCTTTAAGCTACTGGTACAAGAAGCACCACCAAAAAAGGGAAGATAACTGGGTTTGGACCATGCAGAGGTACCACGGCTGCTCTGTAATGAAGGGATATGTATATGCTGGGGATCTGCCCCAGCGCCTCATTTCCCAGTCAGTGAATTTAAATATGGTCTTAGGCCAGCACAGAGCTCCAGAAAAGGATCTTTCCCGTCTCCCTCCCCCCTAAATTGGAGGAACAGCAGGTTGGGCTCGAAGGAGCTCTTCTCAAAAAGAGAAAGATACATCCCCCAGATGACTGAAGGGCAAAATTTTAGACCCAAGGGGTGTTGAATGGAGTGAGTCCTGATGTTTATTCTGTTTGGCTTTGAAATAAAGCCTGATGTAGCAGCCTTCCTGCAAGAGAGGCGGTGGTGCCTGTCGCCTGGGATGGTGTGGATGAGGCTGGCTGCTCTGCTCACGCTGTGGGAGCTTGGTAGGGATCCAGCAGTTTTTGGTGAGAGTGTAGGGTGGTGTGTATTTAGATTTGCGTAGCTGTGAATGGCTACATTGAAAGTCAGGGAGTAGAGAAATGAAACTTCCATCTCTTGTGGAAGTGGCAAATAACAATCTCTATTGTGAAGGTGACTCTTTGTTTACTTTTATTGCAAAAGAAGGTAGGAGATTTTGTAAGCAATATTGGACCATTTCACAATCCATAAATCAATCCATCTTCTTTGAAGTGAGGGTGGAGGCAGAGGTATATGTATCTGTTTATCAGCAATGCATGGCCTACGGTATTTCCCGGGAAACAGGTAAGGCTAATATCAGGGAGTAGTCCTGCAGTAAGACTCAAATGAATAAAATAGTGAATATTTTTCATAATACTTCTTTTTAATAACATGCCTAACAAGGGAGTCGAGGGAGGGCACCGGAGTGGTTTGAAGCTGAAAATCAAGCATTTTATGGAAATAGGCTCATTAAAGCTACCTGTTATAGAAGTGCAACTGTTTTTCTATGAATGTGATATTTGTTCAATAGTTGAAATATGTTTCTTAAAAAGAAATATACTGTCAGTTTTCTTTTTTTGGTTATGTAATTCATAAATGCCATTTATAAGTAGACTAGATACCTTGCCCCAGAAAGCCTGGAACATATCTACCTGCTTTTTACTGGTCTAGTAATGTAATCAACCTGCTGAACAAAGGTTAATTTTATTAAATGGGTAAATTACTAATGTGAATCAGTAAGTAGAGATGTGGTTCTGCCCCACAGCATGTATTGTCTAATGTTGATGAACCAGACTCAAGTTGCTTTAAGTTTTTTGTATTATTTAAAATACCTTCTGTGAACTACTACCTTATTTTACAATTTATTTCTAATTTTTTTTTTTAAAAGCAATTCTTTCACTTTGAAACTTTTCTTAGATCTTAAACAATAGACCTTGCTATCACCTTTACACACAGGTTTGGGGAAGCCACTTGATTACTTACTGTAGTTACACTGTCATCTTTTTAACCCTTGTATTAATACTTTAGTTCTACAGAGTGCTACTTAGTTCTTATTTCCACCATACAGAGTGACAGCCCTAGCTTAAGGAAGTCTATGCAATTTATTCCAGCTTCAGTGCTCAGTGTCAGGGCGCAGCGCAGGGCGGCTACTCCCTGTGGGACAGGGAGCTGGGAGCTGAGGGGGATACTGTGCCCAGTGGGGCAGGGACAGTGATTGCCAGACACATCCAAGGTGATGAGGCCGTGGTCAAGGGCATCAGCCCTGGCTGTGACCTCCCCACCAGGCGTCTGGGAATCTCTTCCTCTCTCCCACCCCAAAATTTTCACAGATATTTTCAAACCAAGTTAGCTGTTCTGCTAATCCCATCAGTCAGCCTGCAGGCTTGAGCAGGAGCCTGGACTGGAGACTTCCTGAGGTCTGCTGGGCTTCTAGGGTTACTGAGTGCCACACACATTCAGAGTTCAGTTTCATGGTTCTTCTAGTCAAAGGTTATGATTTACTTAATGTGTTTTTGTTTTACATGTCCAGTTGTTTAGCTTAAATTCAAAACTGCTTCAGATGCTTTTTCGGATAAGACGAGCAGTCTGAATCGGGCCATTTATGTGTACAATCTGGTTATATATTGCAGAGTTAAAGACACCATGAGAAAGGAAAATGCTATGAAGCGTGCAGTATAAATCCTTGAAATAGATCCTCTGAGTCTTGAAGTCACCAATTTCTCACTGCTCGCTGTACAAAAATGTGTTGGTTCAATCCTCCAGTTGGCTGCAGACCCCATTTTAAACATTTATTTCTCATTTCCTTGATATCCTTTCCCTTTTGTAAGTATCTGAACGAGACTTTCCAAGATTGTAGCATTTCCTTCCTCCCCTTCCCCTGATGCGACAAGAGATTGCTCCTTTCGTGCCCTCGGAGCCCAAGTGAGACAAGAATCAGTGCCTTGTTAGGCTAAGCGCGTCCCAAATTCTCCAGGGATGGAAAGTCATGCTGTTGTAAGCAAGATGACCCGAGTTCACTTGGTTTTGTTGCATTATGTATATTGATATTGGTTCTTTTGTCACTTGGCTGACTTGTCACTTAACAACATTCCTGTTTTGAAGTCCAGTGGCATGCTGGAGACCAGTTGAACCCAAGAGGCACTGGTGATCTATTGTGTGGGAGTTGAGGGTGTCTGAAGTTGTGGTTTGCAATTCAGTGAATGCTGATCAGTTCCTGTGGCAGATGCCATTAGTTATGGTTTCCCTTTAAGCAAAAGGTTTGCAAGAGCCTTTGTACCAAGATCATTGGTAAAAGAGAAAGACGTACTGTGCACATGGAGTATTCAACCCCTTCGAGAGCACCCCACTCTTCTGCAGTTTTTTTTTTCTTTTTCCGTACATTACATACTTTGCTGTTTATTCATGGATTTTTTTCACCTCTTTCATCTAGTTTTGTTTAGAATATGGCTATCTGTGTAAACTGGTTTATACTTTTCACTTCAGGTTGTTCATTCAAAGGCATCAAAGCATGCTACGAATTTGTCTAAGCCATGGCAAAACTGAGTGTGAGGTGCTGAAATGCAATTTTTCATGGAAAAAGAGACAGAGGAAGGTAGAGTCCATCGAGGTGGGTCACAGCCCATGTGTGACAGCATCAGGGATTGCTTGCAGAGTGCCAATTGCATGCCAATTAATAGACCATGTTCTTAACCTTTCGTTTCTTAGGCATATATCCTCACTGTTAGTGCATGAACTGCTGGGTCTTTGGCTGTTCACACAGGGAAAAGAAGGTAGACTTGTATAGGACTTTTTTTTTTTTTTCCTGGAAGTCATTTTAAAGCAGGCAAACTGCGAGAATCTGCAGTGTACCTATAGGCAAAGTACGTTCTGTACAGCACATTTGGAGACCCCTTTCAACTCTCCACGTAAACAGTAGAGCACCTATTGATGGACTTTGTGTTGGCATTTTCATCAGGTTTCTGAAGAAGCAACATTGCTGGCTCGATCAATAAAACTCAGTTAGATTTACTGATTACACAATTCTCTTTTCTCAAGACAGTGAGTTCGTAATTCCTCAGCATACTGTAATTTCTAGCAGCTATATCCAACCACACCTGTCAGTTTGCATGTGTCACAGGGCAGGATTCAGATTGCTTCAGATCTCTTTCTTCTCCCACGCGCTGTGAGCTGGTGGGCTTTCTTCAGCAGCAGAAAAGGAGAAGCACGCTTTTTACAATCTGAGCCTGTCACTGCAGTCTTCAGAGCAAGGACCATAATGTGAAACAAATGGTTTGAGATTTTAAAAGGGTAGATTGTGACAGCTGAGTGCGCTACCTTAAAAAAGAGATACATTGCCTCAATATAGTATACTAATAATACAAATTAATAATAACAAATGAGGTTATTATAGTATGTCCAACTGAGCTGCACTGTCACTGATTTTACTTTTATTTCTGAATACAAATATAATTTTTGTTGTTTCCAAGACTATGCTAGGAACCGTCAGATGCACTATGTGTTGTTACCTCTACAACTGTATACCTACTCTTTTCTTGTACATTGGCAGACACGTCAGTCTTACATTTTGGGAGTCTTAAGTGTCCAATACACATAAAAACTCTGGGCTTAGTATACGTGTTGGGCCTCTTGTGCAAACTAAATGCCAGTCAAGAAAAACTGATAGTTAAAGTCTTGGAGCCGAGGGTAATTAATTCATTTAATCAAGCCTATCTGGATATCTGCAAACCACTATGCTACATGTTAATGGGCAAGTCTCTCAAACTGCCTTTTTCTCCCTGGGTTTGGTAAAGCAGTTATTCTCCTCGTTGAAAATGCAGGTCATGTGCAACTTGGAAAATACGTGCTAAATAACACAAAGCAGTTAGATGAGAACTTCCATTCCCGTAATCACATTTTCCCCAGAATTGCTGTTGCTTTTTAGTAATCTATTTACTGCTGTAAGAACGCTGCAGTTACTGGACTAAGGCGTACTTACTGAAGTGCTTCCTAAATAGCTCTGTTAGAGGTATGTCCTTCTTTAATTTGGCTGCCTGCTAGGGAATTACAGCCATTCCCTCCCTATTTCTTTTCTTCTGGAGCACAGATTCTCTGTTGAGATGAATAGACAAAGCTTTGTTGATAACAACGCTTGATTTTGAGCCCTGTCTTTGCTATGCCCTCTCCTGCACTTCGGTCATGACTGCTGCAAGAAACTCTTCTCATCAGCTTGCATAATTTGTTTTGATAAATGTAATAGCTTGACTATTCCTCTTGCTGGGTGTGTAAACCTGATATCCCTGGAAAATCCATGGAAAAAAAAGGGAAGGATTCAATGATGCTGCATGGCTGGAATTGCCTTCTCTTAGCGGTTATGTCTTTTTTTCTAAATAATTTTAGTACTCTTGGGGCTTGATTCTCTGCTGTCCTGAAACCTGCCTAGGGACTTCTAAAATTGTGAGAAGAAGCCTCAAGCTCAGAAGTACGGGTTCAAGTTGTGCCAGGGGAGGTTTAGGCTGGACATTAGGAAAACATTTTTCACTGAAAGAGTTATGAAGCATTGGAACAGGCTGCCCAGGGAGGTGGTTGAGTCACCATCCCTAGAGGTGTTTAAAAGTCGTGTAGATGTGGTACTTGGAGACATGGTTTAGTGGCAGACCTGGTAGAGTAGGGTCAATGGTTGGACTGGATGATCTTAAAGGTCTTTTCCAACCTAAACGATTCTATGATTCTATACTCCATCAACTCTGTGACAATACAAAATGGAGGCAGCAGAAAAACAGGGCTGGTTTTACACAGCAAACAGAAAGAATTTGAGGATCCTAATATAAGGGTTAGTAAATGTTCTCAAGGGTAGAAACAACCTGAGTTTCCTAATGAGTATTTTATTGCATTTCAGGCACCAGAATTATCATCTTTGCTTTCTTTGAAACAGACTGACCTGCAGCTGAACTGTGCTAAGACACAGTTTTAACAGAATTATACCAGCTGTTAATAGAGAGTTAGAGAAAACCCTGCACTAAATTCGCAGCTGGTATAAATTGATGCAATTAGATTGTGTTCAGGGGAGCTCTGCTCGTTATATGAACCTGAGGGTCTGGTGTGTGGGGCTTTTCTGAGGCTGATGTGCAGCATGTGGCTGCTGTTTTCCCCACGTGCTGTGCAGTTTATCTGGTTTTAGTCTTTGTGATTCTACTTTTGGATTTTGAAGAGTCTCCTGAATTTGACCTTTTGCCGCTTCTAATGCTTCCCAGCTCTTGAAGAGCACAGGGTGACAACTGTTTGCCAGGCTGGAAGTGCACCAGCTGGTCACAGATATGGAACCTTCCTGAGGTAGGCATAAATAACGCGTGATATGTTATTTCACTACATAGCGTAAAAGCACTTAAAAGGAGGTCCCATTTTCAAGGAAGAACTGTATTGTGACATGTTAAAGATATTTACACGTGAGTAATATCTGCATTGTGGTCTTAGCCACTGGTTTGCAGGTAAGTGGAAGAGGAAGAAGTTGGTGGGCTCGTCTTTTCCAGATTGCCTGCTCCTTAGGAAAACTAACTAAAGCTTTCTCCTTTAGATAGATTTTTCTCTTCTGGAAATCAGTTGGTTGGTTATTTTTTAATATCAGATACTGTTTTTACTTAATAACTTAATATCTTTAAGTAGGTTCTTTGTAGTGCTCTTAAATTATAAAATTCCTAGGAGTTAAGTGCTAAGTGCAAAGAGACCTGAAAAAAATACTAGGCTGCTTTTGTCCAAAACTGCATTTTTCAGTATCTGTCTATGATACTGTAGTGTCTGTGATAAGTTGAGGTTTCCCCCTTGTTATTTTGGCACTGTGAAGCAAGAGCTCTCTAGTATAGGTGCTATTTAGTAGCTCGTGCTTATTCCTATATGTAGAAGTAAAAGTCTTCAAAAGAAATAAAGGTAAATAAGTATGTGCTAAAGACATTTTGAACATCTTTACTTTTTTTGATGTCTAAACTGAGTCATTTTTTCAGATGATTACTGCTTGCTATTTTCTAAAATAGGAATTGTCTCCAAGTGGATGTGCTGGAATGAGATATGAAATCCATGTTGTCTTCGCTTCTTATGCAGCTTATTGCAGCTAGAGGGAAGGGCAGCCAAATGTTAAATGACGTGTCTCAGGCCATAGATACTAGTTTCAGATACAGCAATAAAAGAATAATAAAAAAAAATTAGTACCCTTACTTGGACTGATAGCTTTTGGGGTGGGGGTGGGGGGAACTAAACCCACAAAAAAAAAAAAAAACA
>VYXH01001734.1:678923-722803 GCA_013397275.1 Burhinus bistriatus
CGGCAAATAAAACCAAAAAAAAAAAAAAAAAAACAACAAAAACCCCAAAACCCAAAGAAACCTAACCCCCAGAAAACCCATGAATTTTTTTTTCTCACCCCACTGTAATACTTTTATGTTTTTGTTTAAAGATTTTGTGTGTGTATGTACCTCCTCTACATCTATGATTGCCTAAGTTACTTCTCTCCCCCAATATATAGCATCCCTTATGACCAAGGGGAGCTATTTCTTATGTGTGAGATAAGAGTGTATGTATTTCTAGCCTATTTTAATATGGTTTAGCAGGTGGAAGAGGGAGCAGAATTACCCTTAGGTGGCCAGGTATTCCTCGGTGTAGCAGCAGCAGGTGAACTGCTGGCCTCTAGCGGTAAATGGGGAGTCATCTGAGAGAATGAGTATCATGCTCAGAGACGATGTCTTCTGATGTTACTTCATGTAAGCTACACCAAAATTTGAAGTACGAATGAGGCTATGGCTATGATTTAGTTTCAGTTACATGAATTATTTTCAGTATGATTCAGATAATCTTAAAATGAAATACTCTTCATTTGTACTGGTGTAAATAAAATTCAAGCTGTGTGTGAGCACTGGAAGAATGAAATTCTTGTAACGAGAGCTAAGGGTAGAGTTATTTTAAGAGACTATGCAGTCATTATTTTATAACTTCTTTAAAGAGGAAAAGCCTCTGTCAAGCTGCTTGTGACAGGGAAATAGATGTCATTGTAAAACATGTAATCCTCTGAAGATACGTTTTGGGTTTTTTCTTTTCCAAGTGAATCTATAGAGAGATATGGCTCTCCCTGGGCTATATGGGCAGCTCTCTCTTTCTACAGTTAATGAGGAAAATAATATAAAGGCCAGTTTGGTGGCCTACGGGCAAGTGTTGTGTTACAGGGCTGATCTCTGCCCTCCTGAGATGGCAGAAGCCACAGAGGGGCCAGCTGCAACATTTGCGTTTTTAACACATCACTGAACTGTGGCCCAGTCCGGCAAGTGTTCCAGTGGTGCTCATGTGAGCTCTCCTGATGAAATTGAGTAGTTGTCACATGGAAGTGATAGACAAAACATGCTAAATCTGTCTAGCAGTCTCCAGGACAAATGTTCATTGCAGCAATCCCTTAGAGGGATTGAAAGAAGGGAGGAAAATGCAAACCTTCCAGCACGCAGCTGAGAGAGGAAAGGTCCTTCATTAACTCCAGAAGCAATCAGCATGAGAAACAAGACATTTACTCTTACTAATTTGTGTGTTATCAAATGTTTTTACATCGGTTTAATTTTTTTCAATAATTATATCGGAGTTAAAACTTATCCGTTGCCCAACTTGTATTAATACCAAATAAAGTTACTCTTAGCTTAGTTCAGTCCTTTTTTTAAAGGACAGAAATAATGGCCCTGAGTCTGAATCACAGAAAATGGTCTAATTCAAAGGTAGAACCAAAAGGATCTGTGCCAAGGTAAAATCAGAATGGAATCCAATTCCCTTGCTTTGAATTGTGAGTTACTTTGGCGTTGAGGTTGAGCTAGTGTTTTCTGGTTAGCCCAGACTAGCTGCCATTTCTGCAAGGGTATTCCCTTCCGTAACCTTTATCCCCTTTTTCCTCCCTCTCCTCAGTCACTGGAATGACAGAAGGAATCTGCTTACGCTTGTATGCACCTCAATAACAGTATTTGCCAAATGTTCCTTGGCAGGACATTCTGTGGTGCCTAAAAGTTTCTCTTTTTGTATCCATTTACACCCCTTTTTTGGTCTATTTGGAGACACGTAAGGCGTCTGCTGAGTTTCTGGATGTGGTCTATCCAGCAGAAGGCGGCATAGCAGGTGGAGAAATCCCAGGAATACAATTTACTTTTCTTCATAAAAGCTAACTTCCAGTGCAGATGGTTCAGCTGCAGACCAAGGGCTGCGGAGCCCAGCTTCTCCCTGCCTGCCCAGCTGTGGGCTGGCCAGCAGCATTGGGGATTTTGGGACCTGAAGGAAGAAAATGGCAAAAGCAAATTAAAAAGCCCAAAACTGCAAGAAGCTTGAACAGCGAGGTGTTGTTTACACAGTATAGCTTCTGTGAAGTTTCTATTACTGTAGAAATTTTAACGTTTAACATTTTAACATTAACTTCTGTGTTTCCGCAGCTTCCGAGTCTTTTGGAGCTTTTTCCCTGGGTGTCCCCACCTTGGAAGAATGTTTGGCTTTACTGTAGCTGCTGGAGATCAGGCTTTGTGTTTGGTTCTTGGTGCTGTTCCCCTCATTCATAGGGAGCAGTGGCTTGGAAGAAAAGACTGATGCCCCTCCTGGCATTCATAATAGGATTTCCTTCCATTTACAGGCCCTTAACATTACTTACTCAGCTGTGCAGGGGTTGATGTCAGTGAATAGCTGGCTGAGTCATTTTTGAGTTATTTAATGTGTTGAGAATAAGCCTGAAGCTGTCAGACAAGTAACATCTACATAGGCTTTTTCTAGCTGCAGCCATTCTTAATTTCTGTGCTATATTAAAGCTAAGCTAATAATAGTACTTTGAGTGATACTTTGATGGGAAGCTTTGTTAATGCATTTGTGAGGACTAAAGAGGCCGGTTAATTCAGTGCTAGAAATGTTAGAGCAGCAGTGATGCTAAACTGGAGCTTGAATGAATAGATGGAGCAGCTAGCTGTTTTGCTAAAGAAGATAAAATATCTGTGTGTAGGTCTTTGCAGCACATTAACTGATGAATAGGCACAATAGCTGCATTGTCATAGTTGGAGCTGCTTCTTCTTTGAGAACGGATACTTAGTGTTTCAAGGAGAAACTGTTAAAAGTGAGACTAATTTTAAGAATAGGGGTACAGATATTCAGTTCCTCATTACATGTTCGTAGTCATCCCCACACTGGATCTTTTTTCAGAAGTAGCCCAGTGTTTAGCCCAACTTAATTAGAAAGAGAGTAAGTGGTGCATCTCTGTTGAGCCATCAGCAGATGATATACAGATGGCACCCATGTCTGCACTACTGCGCAGCAAAATAAGACAGGGTTGTCCCCGGGCTGATCTGGTTACTTGAGAAGGTTAAGATGTGGCAATGAGCGCTACATCTGAGAAAAGCAGGTGAGCATAGGGAAAGCATGCTACAGAGCTTGATAAGGCCACCGTCATACCAGAGTTATGTCAAATACATCTGTGTACCTCTGGAGAACCAGACCTCTTTTTGGTGGCATTGATGGAGTCAGTGGAGCTGTGGTGACTCGCCATATTTGAGAATTTGGCTCAAGTGGGTCAGCTGCCTTATTGAGACTTCGGTGAGCTCAAAGGTGTGGAGTAGCTGACATCCACCACTGACTAGTCTGTGAGAAACATCATATTTAGGAAAGCAAGATTAGGAAATCTAATAATAAACACAACAGTCACTGCAATACTGTAACCCTCTAGAAATCATTGATTTTGTATTAAAATTCAGTTAGCTGTTAACTGGTCATAAAAGCAAAACTTGGAGATATATCCTTTCTTAAAACAAATAATTTCATATTTGTATCAATAAGCTGGTAATAAATATTGTATAATGTATGTTGACTTCTGTGGTTATGTGTGGGCGGAGTTGCAGGGTAGAAGCAAAAGGTATCCAGCCTAGGTTATTTTTGTTTACTTTCTTGCTTTTCTTTACCCTTTGGTGTCTCTCTGTGGAGTAATTGTACTCTTAGATAAATTCTATTCCTTATATAAAATTGTACAGATAAGCTTGAAAACTATTTTGAAAGAAAATACTAAATTCTGTGGATTGGGTTTTATTTCCTTCAGTCGTACTGAATAAGGCCATAGAGGAAGAATTGTATGTTACATAGTACTGTTTAGTATCAGTAATAGTGGCAGAAAACAGCTTTATATATTTGAGTAGTATTTCCTTGGCTGAGTCTGTGAAAGTGTCAAGGGCAGCACAAAGGAACAGGCCCGGGCAAGAGTAGGAGACAGAAATGCTGAAAAAGATGATAAAAAATGAAAATACATTAGTGCAAAGAAACTAAGGTTGGGACAGCCTTTTGTTGCCTTCTCCACAAATCCCCACATTTAAGGGGTAAGCTAGCACATGAAGTCCTGTGGCAGGAAACCCAGTGCACGTGTACTTGTTGCTGACTGCTGCTATCAGCTTGTCTGTGGCACTTTCCATGCAAGCATTTCAGTACAATTTTCATAAAATTTCCAAGTGTTATGTAGTGAAACTGTAATCCAGATCAGTTAAGAGACTCATGTGGGGCTGTCCAGGGATGCGAGGCAGGTGCAGAACCCAGCCTGTGTGAGGCTTTTTTCTGCCTTGTCCTGCGTTGCTCCCTGTGACAGCCTTGTGGTGGAACCCACAGCATCTTTGCCTTTGGGTTGCAGAAGCTTGGTCAGTGTAGAGTCACAAAATGTGTCCTGTAAGTTACCTTCACGGGGGTGTTGTGGAGACTACTGATGCATGTTACCCTGTGGGAGATACTGTCTGTAATCTATATACAATAAAAAACAGGAGCAGAGCCAGACCTTCAGCCCACCTAGCAGTGGCAATTTTCTGTCCAGATCAGCTCCTGCTGTAGATGTGAGGAAAGTGATGGGGTTAATGCCCCATATTCTCTGCATCCCCTTTTGCTCCAATTCTACAGTTTGCTCACACTGTATGTAAGCAGATAAGCCCCTCTTTTGTATTCTTTTTGTGATTTCCTTGCATGTTTTGCTTTTTCTCCCTTTCATACACCGTCCAAGTGATAAACCTTGAAAGCAAATGTGCAAGAATAAACAGATCGTCCACTCTCTGTATCCCTTACAGACAATACAGACTTTGAAATGTTTTTTCTTTCAGCTAGAAATGTCAAAATAGTCAGTGACTGGAAAGCTACTTCTTTGTATTAAGGGAAAACATTGACACAATTTTCACTAACATCAAGGCTCTTAATGAGCAACTGTTAGGGAAGAGAGGACCAACACAAGTAATTGTATTGCTCATTGGGATTACCCTGTCTGCTGTAGTTCTCCTTTTCAGAAAAGCAGAAGAGTATTTTTATGATAATTAGAAATGTAAGATATATTGAGGACTGAGAGTCTCTTCTTACACCTGGAATGTGAAGCTTCCAATCATCCTGAAAAATGGAATAACCGTTTCTGCCACTACATGTTGAGAGCAGGCTTGCGGATGTGGTGTGGGGCCATTAATGAGTTGATGGTAGATCACTGTCCTAACCTTGTCTTGGCCTCCATGTCATTCACAGATAAAATGTGAATAACTTTAGACAACGTAACTGAATGGGATGCTGCCTCTTGAGATTTTTAAAACTTAAATAGTCTCTTGCCTAGTATAGTTATTCTTGCAGGGGTACTGGAACAGGGAGATTTTTAGCAGTTAAAGCATTGAATAATGGAAGCTAAGGAAATACTCTCACTTCTCTTTGTGGGATTTAAGCATGCAAAGTCTGTTAATACCAATGATGGTAATGCTTTTAAATTCTGCTAGTACTTAAATGTAAAAATATGCAAACTGATCTAAAATATGTATCTTTTTGGCCAGGATTGTCTGAAAACTGAAATAGTGCTGTTCTAGAATTTACCGTAATGGCTTTTGGTTTTTATGGGGGTGGGGAAAAAGAGCCATCACAAGCTTTACTAAATGGACATAATCATTCACTGGGCTATGTACTGTGTAGCTGTGATGCTTTGTGCTTTCTCTGCTGATTCCACTGTCACTATCCCAGATATAAAGGCTGTTCGTACAGGATTTGTACACAATGTGAAGGTTTTTTTATACATAGACCTTTGTAAGGTAGCTCTGTGCAAGAATTGATTTCATATTGGGACAGAGTCAGAAGAGAACACCAAAGTCCAAATTCAGGTTCTCCGAAGACTGAAAAATTTGATAGGTGAACTAACTTAGATGTCTTTATACATTTTTTGCCTCAGAACAATTTGTGTCCTATGCATTTAGGAGCAATTTTTTTGTTGTTGTTTTGGGGCTGGTGGTGGTTATTATGGAAGCAGATTGTTGTATTGCAACTAGTGCTGATAATGTTTTAAGCATGTCAAGGGGCTGGATTAAAAAAACCAAACATTACTTTCTCGCTACTCTCTCTCATTACTCCTCCTCTGCTTCCTAGATGATACTTCCTATTTAATTTCCTGATTATATGATGATTTTAAAGAACTGTCAACTTGACAAAACTTGGAAATTGGATTTGCTTATGGACATCCAGAATATTTAGATTCTTTTTTGTTAAAGCTTTTGGCTTTATTTTGTTTTGTGATTATAGTATTTCTAAGGGCCTGATTCTAACAGCTACCATTTTTATTGGGTTTTTATTTTCATTAGAGCCTCACCTGTGGAAATTAGATTTAAACCTCATAGCAGTAATAAGGACTGACTTGTTTGCTCCTGAATGCTTTGGTTGTACGTCCTCATCTCTCAGAAGGTCACATGCTCCGGCTGTACCTCAGACTTCGAGCAAAATGAGATCCTTTAGATGCATTTTGTGTTTCAACCTAACAAATAATATTTGGTTATGTACTTAATGAAAACGATTGCTGGTGGATGCTCTCGCTCTACTTTCAGTTGTTATCTGTGCTCATCGATCCATGAGAGCAGTTTAATTACACTAAAAATGAATGTCGATGGATGAAGAAAGAAATAAATCTTTTAAATCTGTATGGCATAATTCACTGAAATAATCGAGTTTACTGCCCTTCCTAGGACTACATTTAAGAAAGGTTAAAATGGAGATATAATGTGTTGTGTGTCTGCATCCTTCAGCACTCTCATTTAACCTGTCTGTCACTACTTCTAAAATCAAGGGCTGGGACAATGAGTTGATTTGTAGATGAGAGCTTTGTAGACTTCAGGTGATCTGTCTCTAGGTGATATCTCATGTTTATGTTGGGTTGACTTGCTGTGGATTTATTTTAGCCACACTTAAAACGGCAAGAATTAGCTATGAAAGGGTAGGAAGTGGGCTTAACTGTTACCGAGATAGCATATCAAAGAGAGTTACTGACTGAGCTTAGTTCTGTCTCTTAGCTCTCGGTGCGGCAACATTTTCGTTGTGTGGGAAATGCAGACTTTATTCTGTTTTGCTGCAACAAAGTGCATTTTGAAGGTTTTTCATGAACATAATGTATTGTTCAACCATCAGAATCACCAGCTGTGTTCCAAATTGTGGGATTCAAGACACTTATTTGTATGCATGTGAGGCAGAAGGGTAATTGATGTTTAGGTCAGTACCTTGACAGGTCTCTCAAAATAACATAGTAGCAGTGTGATCTGATTGTTGCTAATCTCATTTCCTGGTCTAAAAAGCATTTGAGATTTTTGGCTGCGTTTTCTGGCAGTTGGCTGAATTACTGGGTGAAAATACAGTAATTTAGAAAAACTCACATTTCTTTAATTCTATTTGTAAGTGAATTTCTCAAAGGGCTTGATAAAGCCTTTAATTACAGAGTAGCTTTGGAATAAATATCCATAGGACAATGCAGGTACCATTTAAAGCTCAGCTACATCACCTTTATGGCAATCATGCTTAATGTCAGCTAATGAGCATGGTGTTCATGAGAGAGTAGATATTGGCAGGATAATACAGCCGTTGGTGCAACTATAAAAGGTCATTGGATTTTTAAGCTTTCATTTAGCAAACATCTCCTTAAATGGACAGGAACCAGGACTGATGTTTCAGCCATTCTCACTGTAAAGTCACTTAAATACATATGTACAACCAGTGAAAATCTCTCTGACAGCTTCCACCTTCATGGCAATCAGGGGAAAGCAGACCTGACCTTGGTGGCTCTTACCTTCCCAGCATTAAGAGCAAGGCAAGCACTGCTCAAAGTAGTTCATGTTTGTCAGCTTCCCATGGCCTCACTGACTTCAGACACTGACTCACAGGTTCAACTGTCCCTTCATTTAAAATAAAAACCCAAACCTTTCTATTAAACAGTAATCAAATAATTTTAGAGATGTTTTTTGCCCCCTTTCTCAATGTTATGGTGTTTGTTTTTGAAGGTGTGACTGAAGTGATCTCCCTGAAGTCAAACAGGAGCTGGGTTGTGGAGACAGAAATTACATCTTGGGTCTCCTGGTGCTGTTTGATGTCTTGTCCATTGGGCTATGCTGTCCATACCAGTGGTCTGTGTCCAGTGTTTCAAACTTGCTCCTGTATTTGGTTTGATAGTCGCGGTAATGAGTGTTGCTCATCTTGTTTCCTGCTAGACCGTTTACTGTATTAAAATCTGTATGCTGCGTTATCCTCAAGTTGAACTGAAGGGTTGGTATATAACAGTCCAGTATTTATGGCTCATTTAACTTTGCAGTTTTTAAACACAGTTACTGGTATTCCTCTGTCCTTTATTTGTAAGTGCTGCGAGAACTTGGTGGTCCTGTCTGATCAAGTCTGTTGTACAGAGAAGTAGCTTGCAAAATATTAAAAGATGAATGGGAAGAAGGAAAAGTTGCTTGTTAAACTGCATCTCTAGTTTTTCTTGATTTAGGAAAAGCAGAAATTCTTCAACTGTATATGTTTTTGTTTTTTAATTTTTTTCAAAGAATGTCATTTTCGCCATAACTCTTTGATTCAGTGATTTGTAAAAAGGAAAAAATAAAATTATTGCCACTGTAGTTCTGTAATCTTGTACACAGTAGGCCAGATCCAGAAATGATATGAACATTGATATTAGTGAGCGACTCATTTCCTTTATTAGTAGCAATCCAACAAGTTAGGTGTTTAGTACATTTTAATTGTCAAAACTAATGAAAAGCCAATGGCATCTCAACATGACACGTCATAGAATTGGAGTGAGAGACAGTTGAAATATATCATTGAATACGCAGCTGGCCAATATATCATTAAAGCGCGGGGATGACCAGCTTTGTCTAGAGACTGAGGATATCTTCACTGAGGCAGGTTTTTAGAAATAACCAGTAAGAAGATTTAGAAATTGGCCTTTCATTGTCATTATTGACTACTTCTTTGTATGTGTTCGCTGTTAAAATCTTAAGCCTCTAATCCTGTGTTAAGTTAGCATTTCTAAATCAATACTACCAAAGGAGACTTTTGCTTGCAGAGTTTATTCCATGTCTGACAAATGAAAACTATTAATGAGGAGTTCCTAATTTCCATATGCATTTCTACTGTGCATCATAAACTGTCTTGAAATGATAGAGAGATGCTATTGGTTGCTCAGTCATTCATCTCTTAAGGTATAAATTGCCATTGTTATTACTCTTAAGAATACGTTAGGTGGACGTTTGGGTGTCTGTTGCTGTTGGTACTTCTCCTTGTACCAAGAGGCATGTTGAACACCTCCCAAAGCAGTAAAATATGACTTCTAAACCTGGAGAACTGTGATACAGATTGCAAATTGGTGTATTGAGGGTGAGGCAGAACATAGAAGATAGTAAAACTAGAAGGGTCCCTTTATTCAGCAAGATCATAGCATGCCTGGAGATGAACAAAAAGAACTGGGAATACCTATTCTAATTTTCAGTTTATTAATAGCTGATCTCCCTACAATCCAGGTCTTTTGTCTTTGGAAAAGCTATGTTCTTTCTCAATTGTGTATGTACTGTTAACCTTCAGGAATAAATTACCTGGGGGGGGGAAAAAAAAGTCAATTATGTACACACATGGCAGATTAGACTTGAGCTCCATCTCTACTGAAGTGACTTTTCACTCCTACTAACAGTAATTTGGTTGGGCTTTTTTTTGGAAAACTTAATAGAAAATATGCAGCAAGATGATGTGACACCATTTTAAATGATCTTCATTGCCTATGGCCACTTCCTGTTGATTACAAGGGTATAAAAGTGTTTGCTGCATGTTAACCTCGGAAGGGCTCTACTGAAGTAAAATCTGTTGCTTTTTCAAGACCACAGTGATATTAACCAGGTTTTCCTGCAGACATGGCAAGTCGAGGACAATAACAGCTTTGTGTCTGACATTAATCAAATAGGCAGGTGGTCTTTTGGTAAAGATAGCTCTGTATTTGTAGATCCAGACCTCTTGCAGGTCGTTTTGGGCTAGGTAAGAATTTGCAGTGGGCATTGTTTTAGTAGAGCGTAGCAGTACATTGCCTGAAAAAGGTAGCAGTTCTAATAAGAAACTATGGTCAATAAGGTATGACTGAAGTAACTAACTTCCTTTAGAATTAACCTTTAATGAAAATCTCAATGTGATTAATGAAGAAACAAGACTCTTCATAAATGTTATATGTTAATAGTATTAACACTTAAGATGTTCTGAAAAATACTGTGATATATTTGTAGAACTTGAGTGTCTTCCTCAGTTGCATACCAATACATGCTTTCTGTGAAATACATAATCAGTGGACTACTTCAGTGTGGTGCATGTCAAATTTGGCAGCAGGTGTAGTTATTGTCTCCATTCTGAAGCAAGTTAATTGTCAGTTGTTCAATTTAACACACAGGTATTTTCCACTGAAGGTGAAATATCAGTGTTACCTGCTTGATGAGGGTATTTAGATTCCATGGCTCTTTTAGTAAAGGTGGATTTTTTTTTTTTTTTCCTATCATTAAGATTGTAATCTGCTGAAGTCTGGAATTGTTAGGCACATTCTTTAGCTGTCAGCTGTCACTCTCTTGCAGAAGCTGGAGCTTTTCATTGGCACTGTACGTGACTTTGAAGTCTTCTGGGGTAAACAGAACTGCTGTGTTAACGTATTGCTAATAAAAATGTAAACACCAAAAGACACGTTATTCAGGGAAATTCAGATCTGCAGAACGTGCAGATCTACACAGTGAACCTTTGTGAGGGGCAGCGGCAATAGAGATTTGGGTATTGAGATGAGCAACGTTGGCTTTTGACTCTAAAGTGTCACAGATGGCAGGGAAGCAAATTAACAATTCTAGAAAACAGTTGTGTGTGCTACCAGGCTTTTGACAGATGGGTTTCTGCAGTAAGGCCTGCAAGGTATAGTTTCCGCTGCTACTGTTGACTTACGAATTCAGGGGAGTTAGCACTGGATCAGTAGGGATTTCAGAAGGCTTCAAGGCTTATAGCGGGAGGTGAGCAAGTGATATCCTTAGATATTCAAGAGGTTACTCAGTAATAAATCAGGCAAAGATATGAATTTCTACCACAACAGTGATATGAAAGAATGAACTTTGTAGCTTGAAAGACAATTTTTCTCTCGTCAGCAAATGCCCATATGACTGGATTCAATTAATTCAGTTTAGTAATTGGATCAGCAGTTTCTGTGGTAAAGCCTGACTACTAGCAGTGCTGACAACAAAAACAAAGATCTGTTATTCCTCCTGAGAGCCAAAAGGGTAATCCCTTCGGTGCTGTTTTCTGTGAGGTGGCTGAGCCCATTGCTGATGCCCCTCTGGATCTCTGGGAGCAGCGCCCCATGGATCTGCCATGTGTCCGTCCCATGACACGCATGTTGAACCATTTGAGCTCCTGGAGGGGGAAAGGAGTAGAGGCTTTAAGGAGGAGACAGGTATCACAAATTGGTACTGACTGGTTATGAAAGAAATTGGAAGGGAGCGAAATCTAGACTTGATAAAAACTAGAGAGAGGGACCAGGGCAGGGTCTTTGCTGTGTGCATAGATGCACACCAGCTCATCTTTAAAGGAAGAGGAGAAGATAGATGTGTACATATATTCTAATGTCTTTATCTTAAGCTTCTTTTTCCAGATGTGTTCAGGTATCTGATAAAGGAAAAAAAAAAGGCTGGATTAAACTGACCTCAGATCTGCTATACAATGGTATATCCAACGTAGAGGGAGAATATCTCTTAAGAGAATTGTGAGTGCTTATCTGAATGGTTATAGAAATTCTTGGCATGTTAGATAAAAGCCAACGTGCAGAAATGAAGAATTAGGATGCAAGGAAAAAGCCTAATGTAAATAAGAGTGCTAGGATTTATTGGTGTCAGAGACACCAATAAAACTCATCTGTCACTTCAGAGGCATAGAGAAGGTTGCATGGTGGGGTATTTGGTGGGCATTTCCTCTTGAATTAAAGATTGTAGGCTGAATACAAGCCAACCTACTGAAGTTTCCACGTGAGGGGAAAAAAAAAATAAATCCTCATGCTGAGACAACAAGTGCAAATTGGGGCATAGCAAACCAGGCCATGTGGCCATGTACCACTCTTGCTGTAGTTCATGCTCTACAGCAGATAACACCTTATATCCCTTTCCTAGACCACCTGTAAGTTGCTGGAACCTCTCACTTCTCAAGTAACCCAGCATCACCTTTCAGAAAATCCTCCTTAGAGCCACAAAAGCACAAGTTGTGAAGGCAAATATGTTGGAAAGCAAAGATTTTGTATATTAATGCATGACCATGTTGGATTTGGGGGTCCCCAATGTTGAATTTTGACTGAATGCCTGGCAGAGGGGAACCCTGATTGCATCTGGACCACTATACAAATCTGCACCAAAATACAAATGTATTAATTATAATCTTAATAAAAGCAGCATTAGTGCCTTTAGAGAAAATTTTAAAGAATTACTGTAGGTGAATTTTCATATTCTAAAATTACTGAACTTTTAAGTAACTCAGTTTCCAAACATTTGGAATTCTTCCTACTACACTGAGTCAATCAGCAGAATGTCTAATGCCGGGGGCGGGGGGGGGAAAGCTTCACACTGACAGGCTAAAGGAGAGAGGAGAAACTTACAATTCCTTCAGAGTAAGAAGCAAGACAATTCATTGCTGATGGTACTTTAGGAAATGTTAGGAACAGTCTGTCAGGTGCATTGGTGAGAGCATATTCTGGACAAACTGATAGACAAGGCTAATAAAGCCAGAGCTCAAGAACATGAAAGAGCAAGCGCTTGGCAGGAAGCCCTAGGCAAAAAGTTCATCTCTGTATTTAGAAATGAGTAAAATTGCAGTTAAAAGGAGGTGGAAAAAACCGAGGCTAGATGTGTAAGGAGAAGAACCACAGCACTGATGCTATTAGCACAGGAGGCACAGGGCTGCATACTGCATGGGGACTGACCACAGGCTCATCCTCATCTCACAGGGTCTGAGACCAGAAAGGGGAGAATGAAATCATGCAAAGTTCAGACTGGCTATTAGATTGCGTTGAGTAGTGTTGTACTGAGCCCAAGAGATTTGCTGAAATCAAAAAGGCAACATCATGTCTTTTTATTTCTGCTTTCAGCTGTCATATCCTAACATACATACATCATCGAAACTGAGCATTTCTTTTCCCTGTCTAAGTAACAACAGTTTGCTCTTGCTGAACAGATTGAGCTCTGGAGGTCTTACATGGTACAGCTGACTTTTTAGTCCTTAGAGCATTTCTGTGGCGCTTTTTTTTTTTTTTTTCCTTCTGTGGCATTATCACACTTTGCATTTGAGCAAATTTATTTGCTAACTATACCCTACCCTACCTACCTAATACTCTGTATGGGTTTTTTTGTCACCTACAAATGGTAGCAGCAAAGAATCTATATGAGAATCTATATGATCAGTGATGGTGACTAGTTACTGGGAGATAAAGAACCCTGAATGCTGCTTAACTTACATGTACTACAACTAGGACAGCTGACTATTTCTTGAGTTCCTTACAAGATATGTAATTGTAATTGTGAGGCTGACTTTTCAAAGACTTTCTTGCTGGCCTAGTTCTACTCCTGCTGGAGACCATAGTAAAATCCTCTTCCTAGCCAGTGGGAGAAAATTAGGCAGGCAATGAGAGCTTTAGAAAATCCCACCCTACAATTACAACCAAAAATAATTTTCTAGCAAATGGTTGTCTCTGGTTTCTTATTTTAAAGCTAAGCCACCCACTGGGATTTTGATTCTGTAGGAATCTGAAGATGATTGGGGGGAAGAGGGGGGAATCAAACCTAAAAATAACTTAAAGGAGCTCCTTTATACCTCAACAAATACACAGCTGTAGGCCTGTCATTTCTGGACCTCTAGGGCTGAGAAATAAGTGTTCGATGCTCTGGAAAGAGAATATGTGTAGGTAAGCATGTGTGCTCTGGATGTATACACGGGAACTTTGTCAATTTTTACCCTCCCTGGGATGAATTAGAAATGTTTATTCAAGAATCTGGATTACTCTCTTCTTCAACATCCTTATTACATTTTTTAATAGGTAATACCCAAAGTACAGCAATTGTTGGAAATCTTTTAGTTTATAAAATAGTGAGACTGTTGATACAAACGAGTCGTTGCTAGCAGAACTGCAGAAAAAGCTGGATTTTCAGAAGGAATCTGAGATGCTGCTTTGTAAGGAGAGCAATAGACATGGGACCCTGGTGTGCTCAGCACTTGCACCAGAGTTGATCCCGATCAGCTCCACAAACTTTACCAAATCCGTGCTAACTTTATGGTGCATTTATGTGAGAGCAGAATATAACCTATGGTGTCCTACTGCTTGCTTTACTCATGGGTGGATTAACAAGGTTCAGCACTCAAGTTGTTGCTGACTTGTGCCTCCCAGCAGAGCACCTTCCCCTTGCTGCACCCCTGGCTGTAGCATCGTAGGAGGCTGGTGAAAGTGTCACCTGGGAATGAGGTGGCCAAATTCCTGTGGGTAAAAGGCATCTAACTTTTTTCCTCCTAGGGGAGTATGTCACCTATTGGGTGCTTTCAGTTTTCAGAGTCTATGTGGCAAGCGTGCAGAAAAGTTTTTCTCGTGTGTATTTGAGTTGAAGGACTTGGGAATACGGTCTTTTGGCTTTTCAGGGTGGGTATCATTGATCTTGCAGGGCTTTGCTGCTGTTCTGCTGGAAAAGCTGGCCATATGGTGTAAGGTAAATCGAAAGCCAGAAATGGAGCTGGTCCTGCTTGAATTCTGTACTTCTTCCACAAAGAGTTAATATTCTTCCCTTTGTTTTAAAGTGTGATTTTTGCATTTATTTTACTTTGAGCCTCCAGTAACACCTATCAAGCCTGATTATACGAAGGGTTTGTAGTCAGATGCTACTACTGAGGGAGAAGGAAGGATGTAAACATTGCTGCTTGCTTCAAAAAGAAGCGTGTTAATCTCACTCTGCCAGGCCTTTGTAAACCTTTGCAGTGGATAAAGGCTATTACAATTCTTCAGTCATGTAGAGAAGGGAAAGCTGGTTACTTCACTTGTGCTGTCAGCTATCATTGGCAACATAAAGTCTGTATTCCTACAGCTGCTGACAGTTTGTAGAAGTCATGAATAAAAATCTGCATTTTCAGTCAAATTGTGCTGCCTAACCCCAGTATGCTGTAAGCATGATATCCTGTTTCGGGGTGGAATATAATAGAGTTGATTGAATAATTCTATTTTGAGTTTAGTATTTCATCTTTCTGCCTGTACTTTCAAGATTATAAATAAGTTCATGTGATCATTTAGACATTATCTTACAATAAAAATCTATGGTAATTCCTGTATAAGAGATACGAATTCATTTGTAATTTTGATCAAATGTTTAATCTATACTTATATATATTAATCGTTATGTAATATAATATTTCTGCCACATTATTACAAAAACTTAAAATTGCACTCTAAGACTGTAATTTCAAGAAACATGCTTTGTGGTAGTCAGTGTTGATTGGTGCTATAAAAGGTAGATTATGAAAGGATTCCATTTTTGCTTTCTGGAGGTCATAAATAGAATCATAAATGTACCACAATAATACCAATTCTAATTCATATTTCTGTGTAATTATAGAAAACATAGGTGGTTATTTGTCGCCTGTAATTTTCTAGCTGTATTTCCTGTAAATGCCAGCTGTACCATTTTTCTCTATATTTTCATAGCTGAAGGAAAATGTCATTTCCCAGTAGACAGTCCTCTGTAAATAAAGTAAAAACAGAAATGTAAAATGTCAGCAATTGTTTCGTTTGTGGTTTGTTTTTGTTTTTGTTTTTTTTTTAAAAGAAGGCCATTTTGCTTGTGTGTTTGCATGCAGTGAGTAAGGAAAAGGAGTTGCTTTTTTTTTTTCCCCAGTATGCCGATAAGGATGATATTTCAAGCAGCATTTTTAATTTGCTCTTCTCCAGGGGCTGACTGGTATAAAATGGTGATAATGAATTATTAACAGTTTCTAACAGAGACACTGCCAGTTCACAGTATGCCTGTAACCCACAGTCAGGTCCTATCCTCCTTGGAGGACTAGGACTTTGTTCTGTGAAATCAGTGGGATTTCAGCTGTGATCAGATGACCTTTGAGAAACAGCTGTAGTGGTTTGAGGTGTTATCACCCCTGAATTGTTCATCCTTTGCATTGGAGATTGGGCTGGAAGACAGTTGAGGTAGCAGAACAAATTGTCAAAGCCCTGTTCAGCAGCTTTCATGCAAAATCAACTATCTTTGTTTAATCAGGTTGCACTAATTATCCAAGTCAAACCATCTGAGTCTGTGCTGAAGAGGAGGAGAAATGTTTATAAAATCAGCTCCTCAATCGACAGTAGGAGGAGTGGTCTGCAGCCAAAGAGTTAGCAAACAGCTTAGCAAGGGAAAGGCTTACACCTTGTAGAAACATGTAGCCATTGGAAATGCTGGCCTTCAGTTTTTCTTGGTTGTCCTGGTCTCAGCTGGGGTAGAGCTAATTTTCTTTCTAGTAGCGGCTGTGTTTTAGATTTAGTATGAGAATAATGTTGATAACACATACTGTTTTTAATTGTTGCTGATATATATATATAAAGTCAAGGACTTTTTCAGCTTCCCATGGAAGCTGAGAGGGAGCATAGACAGGACAAGCTGGCCAAAGGAATATTCTGTACTCTAGACGTCATGATCAGTATATAAAAGGGGGTTGTTTGGCAGGCAGGGATCCATGATAGCTGCTCATTGGGTGGTGAGAGTGACTTGTGTTGTATCACTTTGTTTTGTATATTCTTTTACCATTATTATTTTCCTCTTCCATTATTGTTCTATTAAACTGTCTTTATCTCAACCCATGAGGGTTTTTTTCCCCTCCTTTTTCCCCCTCTTCTCCTTACTCTACTGGAGGAGCGAGTGGGGAGTGAGCAGCTGCATGGTCCTAGTTGCTGGCTGGGGTTAAACCATGACATTGGTTTATTTTAGTCTTGGAGAAAAAGCTTGGGGAGGGTAAGATTTGTACATTGGGGTCCAGATTAACTCAAAAAAACCTGCACAGATATCTTTAGTTTACCTTCCTAACCTGCCATCTTAGTCTTCACCTGTAGAGGACTGGTATTTTGAGGGTGCATTTCTTTCCATCTAGGATGTGAATAGTCCTGTGCTTGGTCTTTTCACTCACTGTAGAAGGATCACGTGCCATTTCATACATGTAGATTAAGTATTGCCCTTGGTTGTCTACAATTAGTTTGGATGAATTTGGTGTTAACAGCTCAAATGCACAATCGAGTTATTGTGCTAATAAATTGCCTCTGACAAAGTTGTGCAAGTTAACTTTAACCACCTCTTGCTGCCCATTAAGTTGTAGTGCATTAATTTGCATTTATTATGGTCTAAGATTATGCACACTGATGGTTGATGGGTCAGATGATATTTGGTAGCTGAATAAACTACAATAACTGGATTTGGAATCTAATCCCAAGCTGAATGTGTGCGTGAATGAGTATTGTTGTTACTGAACTTCTTTATTAGAGTATCTGTGTGCTAAGAAACCAAGTTTACATTAATAGATGTGATCTAAGGTAGATAGATGTGATCTGCTTAGTTTAATATCCTGTATCCAAGAGAAATTTGTTTGGAAAAAACATCAATATCTCACAGTGAAGGGGAAAGAGTTAATGTTCCCTATCCCTTTTTTTTTTTTTTTTTAAATATACCACTATTCAGTTTTGTTGAATGACCCTTGTTCTTCTGTCATGAGACAGAGAACTAAAGCTCCCTCTCAATATAACTCATTATTTTTGATACATTAATTATGCATCTTCTTGTTTATTTCCCTTCTGGGATAAACACTATCAATGTTTTCAAATCCTACTTCAAAGGAAGAAGCTCTGTTTACAAAGAATTCATAAAAATATGGCTGATCTTAGAAGTGTGTTCCAGACACAAACTCTTTGATAAATGTAACAGTAATGTTATAATAAAGCATCATGGAAAAAGATTGAGTCAGAAAATAATGCCCTATATGTTCATTGACCTGATGCTGCTACCTTTAGACTGAAGATAGCTGCAGTTAGTATGAGAAAATCTTTCTCGTTATGTTTTGGAGGGTAGGGAAAGAGCAACTTATTTCCTATAAAATCTGCAATTTATGTATTCAGGTTTTTGAATGGAAATTCTGGACTACCCAGTTCCTCAGCAGCATGTGAGAATCGGATAACAAAGGGAAGTATAAACCAGGCTTGCAGTCACTGGAGGAACAAAGATAATCTACATATTTGTGAGAATAAATAAGGACAACATTTGGACTGCTTCTTTTTGCTGTCTCAGTTGCTTCTTCCAATCATAGCATCCCTTTTTTATCTGTCCTTATCTTTTTCTTAATTAATACTGGTGAAGTCATCCTTATCCATGTTGTCTAGGCATTTTTTCATACTTGAACACTTTAATTTTTTAAAAATTAATGTTGCCTAATAAGCGCAACATACTCTGAGATGGTATAAATACCCCTAGTAATGTTTGTCTTAGGCTACTTTTTTGGTATATTGAGGACCTGTAAGGTAGGTATGAATCAGAGCACTGCAGTTAGAGCCCAGTTCTTTGTAATGAGCACCGAGAGCTATGTGACCTTGAGGGTGGATGAGGAATATATCAGGAATTTTAACAGAAAAGTGGCTCCTCTGTAAAAACCTCAGACTTTTTTCACATGTCAAAACTTTAATATTTCAATTAGAAGTCTCTTATGGTAATGGTGGTGTTTTAGATAATTTTTTTTTTTTTTTTTTTGCTTGAGTACTGGCACTCAATTTATTATTGCGGATGAGAAAGAGCATTCAAGAGCATTAGAATGCATGTCAGGATGTTCTTCAAATCACAAGATTTGTTTAGTTTGCTGTTGCACAGGCACAATGATATTCTGAAAGGACCAAGGCATTAGAGTCATTTTAAATTAGGTTTTACAGCTTAATATATTTCTTGCATAGTGATAGATGACTTGTTTTACAATACAAATAAAGTCATTGGAATTAATTATGGAGTATAAAATTAAACATAAACTTGCTGAGTCCTTGCAGAATTGTGGCCTAACAATTGTTACAGCCTGGAAAATTACTACATTTAAGTACATCTCAAAACTTGGCTTTCAATTGAGAAGATAGATCTGAGCTGTCTGACTACTTGATGAAACACATTTTATATAAAAATTGAAAAAGCAAGTTTGGTAGGAGCAGTTGTTTCCATATATCAGTGTTCATTTAAAAAATTGCTTCCGATTGTCAAATTCCCTGTAATGAAGTCTTGGTCAAAACCTGGTATCTGCTATGAAAAGATAAGTCAGAAAGAGACAACTCATGACCAGCCCAGGGGCAAGTCAAAAGCTGTTGGTACATCTGCCTATATACTGCTTTTTATTGTTTGTCAAGGAGTCAGAAGATGCTACAAGGAGAAGGAATATCTTTTGTAACTATTGCCTGTGCTGCCAGACCATGGCTGCGTGCAGCAGGGACTGCACATACCTCATTTGAGAACTCTTT
Organism: Burhinus bistriatus; assembly: GCA_013397275.1. Taxonomy (NCBI): domain Eukaryota; kingdom Metazoa; phylum Chordata; class Aves; order Charadriiformes; family Burhinidae; genus Burhinus; species Burhinus bistriatus. The sequence goes on from VYXH01001734.1 coordinate 698,441, forward strand.
ACATGGTAAAGAAGAGAGCAAAGAGGGACTTAATTTTTACTAACTGTGTCTGTGAGTATACATTTCCCACTGTAATCTGCAATGGATTGCTGTAGAATAAAATTAGAGGTTGCTTGAATTTTGTGTTACGTGAGGGAAAATCAGGTAAAATGGGTGCAAATTCGAGCATTTTCAAACTTCCGTTCTATAAACATAATTGGACTTTTAATATGCATTTTTGTAGACTTTTCATCATGGTTATATTTATTAGTATTTTTCTGCTGCAAGAAAATAATTCTTGAAGGATAACTAGATTTTTCTCTTCTGTTAGTGTCAATAAAAACTATCAAAGTTAGTTTGATGGGAAAATGCAAAATGAGTGTCCTCCATTTTATATGTAAAGGCTGAATAAATACTAGTTTTGCATATTTGCTAATTAACTTAAATTTTGCAAAGATTCCTTGCCTAAATGTTACAATTCCTTGCTTATTGATATTTTAGTAGGTGAAACACCTGCTTTATTCAGTACGCACAATTGTGCAGATAAATTAATCCATAATCATAGTGCAGCTGTCCTTTATTTGGGAAAGAAACCATGACAGTCTGCTGCAATATTGGCTCAAATATTTGGACCCAGGACTTAGGATGGTGTAGCTGACGTCTGAGTACCATTTAAGTTGAAGGATCAGTGTTCCATTTCTGCCATCTAAATATATGAGCATTAATTGCTATAAAGATGCCAAGAATAAACTAGAGCTTCTCATGACTAGTATCTCCTTTCGGTGTTGGAGAAATCATTGTAACTTCAAATGTTTCCCAAAATAGTCTGAGATTTTGAACAGTTCTTCTAGTTCTTCTCAGTTACTTTAATGATTTAAAAGATATTAAAGCTGTATGGAAATGCTCAAGAAATTAAGTATCAGTGGTAGTAGGAGACTTTAGAATAGTTTTTATTTTATAATAAAGTATAATGTATTTGATACACTTCAGTATGATAGTAGTTAAGGTATCGAAGAATGTAATTCTTGGTTACATTTTTTTCTCTTTCTTTTCTAAGAGTTCTCCACTGTTAGCCAGCAGCTACAAGAATTGAAACTTTGGTGATAATTTTTGGAGTTCTTATACAGGGAGAAAATAGAGAACTTTTTTTTAAAAGAAAAAGAAGAAAGAAAACAGCAATTATTTCAGCTTGGAGCACTTTCCTCCATGGCTGGACCATTTAAAAGTGACTGAATCAGTTTCTCATAGCAGAGGCCAGATGAAGATATACCAGATCACCGTTAGTACAATTTCAGTAGCAAAAGCCTAAACCCAGGGTTTAAAGTGGACAATACTTGCTAACCCCACAACAGGTTGCTGTTGTGTGCTACTCTACTGATGTATCTTCTGTTTATATGAAGTATTGATTTGTCAAAAGTCTCTGTAAGAAGAGCAAATATACTTAAATGTTATTGTTAATGTTTGGCAACTTGCCTTTCCCCTTTCTATTCTTTTTGCAATTCCTTTTTTGTTGCATTGCCACGTACTTCTGATGGTCAAGCTGATGCACTTGAAGTCACTCCTGCTGCTGAACTTGGTCAACAAGCTATTTGTGATTGCAGTAGATGTTTGATGTATTTGAGTGCATTTTACTGAGCATGTTTTGCTATTTGTTCTACTCTAGAAGAAAATGCAGGCATGGTTCCCTGAAATCACCATTTGGCAGCAAGGGCAAATGGCAGGACCAACCTCTTAATGTCCAGACCAAGTCTTCTAACCATCTCCTTGGTGATGGCTGATGCACAGCTTTGAGTTAGAAAAGAGCCATGTCTGTTGTGAGAAGTACTTGACTGAAGGCTGCCTTTTAGAAGCAGAAGCTTCAATGGGCAGCCTGGTGCTTTCACACATCTAAAGGTGTTATATCACAGACCATAAATCTGACCATTGACTGTATGTCATGGTTATGTCATATAAGTGCAGCTGGAAGAACACTTGTCTGGCATTAAACCAAACAGCTCAACTCTTTCAGACAGCAGCACACATATAACAGTTTCAGATCGTTCATCCATCTAGATTTTGATCTACTGTGAAAAGAAATGCCAAAATTTATGCACTTGGTCACACAGCTGACAGATTCCTCAGGATGCTTTGAAGAAACCTGACAGCTCCAATTTAAGTTTACTAATGTGATAAAGTGTTTTTTTTAAAGGGAATAAACATTTTATAAGGGGAGCTGCAGTCTTGCCAGGGAAAGTGTTTGGCTTTACAAAAACATAAAGCAAACAAACTCCCCTCCATAAAATAACATGGCTTTACAGTAATATCGTTAGAGAAATTTGTATGGTTAAATCTGCTGAAGAAACTAAAGGATTCTGTAGGCCACTGGATTTCTGGGTCAAAATCCTGTAAGTCCAGAAATATTCTAACAGAAGAAAGGTTAAATTGTGTGATTAAAAAACAAAAAACTAAACATCTTCTGGGTTTTAAAATTTTTTTTTCCTAAATTAAACATGAAATATTGGCCTAACTTATATTTCTTCACGGAAATGCATTTGCAAAGGTCAAATCCAATTGTTGATATTTTTAAATAATATTCCTTGGTTGATATGAAAGTCTGTGTTTAAGCCCTCAAAGCTACTGATGTGTCCAAACCAAGCTGCTCAGTTCAGGACTATCTGCAGTTTTACATCTGAGTAACTGGTTTAGTATCTTTCTTCAGTCATTTTAAATATACGGAACCAGAGTGAGAGCGCAGTTAGTGTAATTGCTTTGTCCAAATGTATGGAGCAAGTAGTAGTTCAGGAGAGAAACTGCTTCAACATGTCTGTGGGTGTTGTAGCGTCCCCTGTACTCGTCGACAGCAAGGACTAAGAAAACTGATCTCTGCCTTCCCATTCAGATTGGACCAATTTCCTTAATGCTTTTAAGATAGCATGGGTGAAATAGATTTTTAACTTAAGCTTGTGAAAGAATGCAATTGCTGTTCAGGATAATTACTTGTTTTCTGCTGTACTGTAATACGTAATGTCTTTTTTTGCAGTAAAATAGCACTTAAAGTGAGAATGCTTAATAACAATTACTCTGATTTTAAACTATAACCATCAATGCGAAGGTAAGCATCATGTCATTCCTCACTTCGCAGACATACAGTGAAGATAATCGATTGGTTTGATTGTGTCTATAGTGTCAGGTGTAAACTTTGAATGATCAAGGGAATGGAAGGAACTTGTATTGCATGAAATGAGTCAAAAGGTCCTCCCACCGGCACCCTTGTTCACAGGGGACATCCGAGAGGGTGAAACTGAAGTGCCAGTAGAGGAGATATTAAAATAAACTGCCAGGAGCTGATGATACTCACCTAGGAGGGGAAAGGAACTTAGGGTTGAAATAGCTCTGCCTTGTACCAGTTGCTGAAATCTGATGTGTCACCAGAGCACTAGAAGGTGTCAAATACACCTCAAAATCAGAGGGGGAATAAAAAGGAGGATGTGTGATCTGTGGAACTACCCAGTAAGCCCAATACCCATAACTAATCAATAGAAACACTTTAACAGAATAAAAATAATAAATAAAATTCATATCAAAGGGATTGTGTATGAATCTTAATGTCTCAAAAATATGTTAGAGGGTTTTTTGTGAGGAACCAACCAATATTTGAATAAGAAAGATTTGTTTGATAGTCTACTTGGATTTTCTAATGGTCCTACTTTTACTGCTGCTTTGTGTGTTTCAGTATTGGCACAGGAGTCTGTGGATGCAAAACATTTGCAATTGTTTAAAAAAGATTAAATTCATGGAAGAAAAGTACATCTAGACTGTTAAACACAAAGTTGCCACTCTTGTCATGGAAACCACTGCCATCTTCCATCAACTCATGGTTCAGTATAGAAAAATTGTGTGCAAAAAGTGTTGGGCAAAGATTTACTTTCCTGTAGTAGTTTTTCTCGGAAATCTATTCCTCTCCAGTCCTGGACAAAAGACATTGATGTGAACCTTCTGTCAGCACCAGTGTACCTAATCTTATGAATATTTGAAGAGTATAAAACTGCAAAAACCCCTCCATAGCATCTTCATCTTCCACTGACCAATGCTCGCTGAGGCTATATTTTTTTTTTTTAATGTGAAATGATAAATGCACCCAATATATAGATATATTTAAAGTTAAATATTATAGTTTTTCTCTGAATAGATTATTGTTGAATGTTTACTCTCTTATAACTGAAAATACTTACTTAATTTAAAACTGTTCCAGTAGTGAGAAATGTCACACAGTATATGATTCTGTTCAGAAGGAGGTGTATCAGAATACACCTGAATACGTCAGATGCGATTCAGCATACTCTTTCTCAACGTTGTGAATGGAATTCCCGTATTGCTTTATCATGTGATGTTTTCTATATATTGTCTTTGTTAAGTGATGGATTCACTGGATGAACATGATATTGGGTGCTAAACTTTCTCATAGCTTTCTAAATCTTCTCATTTCTTTCATCAGATAGATATGGATACAGTCTTCTCTGCGAATATGACACACACACCTCACCAGTTCTTCATTTCTTTGTTGCTTCTTACAGCATCTTTATCTTAAGCCTAGCTCAAAATTTAGCATCTAAATACAATTTTGATGGAATCGAAGTGCAGGAGAATAATTCTGACAATGTCACTGGGTGAGTTACAATCCCTGGAAGTCCAACTTTTTTCACTAGTGGAGTTACTAGAGTGCCTAGGCTCTTACTGCTGTGCAAGCCAAGAGGTGCCTCCATGTCTTGGCACCTACCTGGTGCCTGAGACAGTGTGTGATTCATACAGCTGGCATCTCGCTGCTTAATCCCCCAAGCAAATAGTCTAGTAGGTATATTCAGCACGTCTAACCTGTGCTGAAAGTCTTGAAAAACTATGGCTACTGTAATTGCTACGAGTGGTGGTTACACCTGTATACTTGTAAGTAAATGGTAAGGGCATCTGCCCAGGGAATGGAAAACCAGGATCTTAGGACTGCTTTAGCTAGAGTGAATTCAAGCCAGAGCTTGCACTTTTCAGAAGTGTCCCCTAAATTTCTGTTCTCCAGGGAGAGCTTCTGTTTTATATCAAGTGATCAAGGAATATAAAATGTACTTCTGAAAACCAGGGCCAGATCCAGGACTTTGCCTTACCAGGTGATTCCCAAAAGCGGGGACCTAGAGACAGTATCCTGTTGCTCCCCACTTCTTGCCTCCCTAAATTTCCTTTTCTTGCTGACATAGTGGCCAAGCATTAATGTGTGCCCTTGTCCAGTTTGGCAGAAAGCTGCTGGCTGGCATGCTCTTCAACCTTGTAAGTAGCTTACCGTATAGTATAGTAAATTCTTACACCCTTTTCTCCAACTTAAAAAGAAAACCATATGTTACTTCAGTCTATAGAACATGAAACATTTAATTGAGGGGAAAGCTGATAATCCAGGTCTTCTCTGACTATCAAGCTGGAGGCTTTTGCTCAGTGTACAATCTCTAGAAAGAGGTGGTATTTTTTACCATTTTATCCCATTTACTTTAGGTGCACACTTGATCCTCTGCTCTTTTCAGTACACTGACAGTAGTTGAATTCTACTCTAGGTGCCTCAGTCTCTACATTCAGTATAGAGAGTGGTGGTGTTTGGGGTTTTTTTTGTTTGTTTGGGTTTTTTAAAAATAAAATTAAAAAATAAAAAAATTAATGCAGACCCAAGCGAAACCCAAATGTCGAGACACAATACACACACATTTACTTTTTTCATCCCTAGAATCAATATGTCTGTGTTTGCATTCTAGGTAAGAGTGTCAACTCAAGTGTCTTTGCATCATGCCTGTGCTTTCAGGGCTGGCTCAGGAAGCCCTGTCAGGGTACTTGGTTAGACAAACTTTTATGGCCCTAACAAAGCAGGATTGTAAATTCTGCTTTGGCAAGTAGGTGTCTTGACTCCCCTTGTGGACATGACCAAAGGACCATGTTGATACTTATGCTGGAATTCAACACATATTTTCCTCTCTTCTGCATTTCTAAATTATTCCTAAGCCTTTTCCATAAGGAAAGTAACTTCAGTTGTGGAAGTTCTGAAAGTAATAATGTTGAAAATGCCATGTAGTATGAAGCAGACTTGAAGATATGGTTCAATATTTTGTTTTAAATCGATTTATTATTACATATGGGGATTCTTTGCTTCCACAGTCCTGAATGAGACAGAAGGAGAAGAATGACAGCATGTGTGGGAGTATTGATTTTATATAACTAGACTATTAAATGATAGCAAAAAATGCATCACTCAGTAGGTACCACTAAGGACGCTATCGCATTCATCTGTCACTGTGGAATGAAAAGAAGTTTTAGACTAATACCTCAGCTTTTGATATAGATTTTTATGGACTTTTTTTCACTTTTATAATTGAATTAGAATTGTTGCACTTGTAACCTTTTTAGTAACTACTCATTCAAGTATTGACACATGTATGTGTTTTATTAGTATCACCCTTGTTGTGCCAGGGCCTGCGCTGCAAACAAATGGATATCTGACTCCCTAGAAATGTCTCTCAATGACTGCAAATTCCAAGAAAACATATAATTTATAATAGCATTGATTTTTCATTTTTTTCCCTTTACTTGAATTTAGCAACATCTCTTCAGGCTGACAGCACTGGCTATTAAACCCCTCTGTTCAGGTTCAGATGGAGCTTTAGTTCAAACAGTCTCCCTGTACGATGTTTAAATCATGTCACCCCCTCTGGATGGTCTTTGTGACTGTTTAGTACAATTGGGAGGCATAATGTTGCCTATAACAGTTGTATCCAGTGAAAAATGCAGAACTTTGCTTAATAAAACTACTTTTAAATTTGTGTTGCATTATTAAAGAAGTTGAAAAAAGTGATTATGATATTGTAAGGTACTGTTTGTTTGGTTTTTTTAATTGAGTTTCATTTTAAAATTGTCCTTACTGGGGGGGGAAGCATTAAGGTAGGTGATTATATTATGCACTAGTTTTTAGTCCCTTTCTGACTTCAAGTATCTGGGAATAAAAGAAATGCGTCTTGGAACCATTTTTTTCATAGCAATTTCTAAATCTCTCCAGTTTAGAGATTTAGAAATTCATGATCAGGAATTAGGAATTAATAGCATCATGTAGATGCAAAACACACTGGAACTGGAGAGCAGACGCATTAATATATTTCATCTGGAAATATGATGACAGAGAGGCACTCTGAATTTTTGTGTAGATACGGTATGCGTTTGAGTTGGTAAAGAGGCAATTCTCAAAAACAAATGCAAAACTTTTGTCCAAGATGCATAACTGATATGAGGGTAATGTTGATCCAAAGATGGCCTTTGTGATCTCAGAGTGATTTGTTTATTATGTATGCACAAGATGTAATATTTTGAATTTTTTTGGTGTGAGAAAAACATACAGCTGTCCTGTATTATAACATCCTGAGATGAAGTCTAATGCATCTTAGTTCTGGTAACACTGCTGGGAGTTTCACGTGAGAAGGTAATATAACACCTTCCTAATGCAGACAAATAGGTGGTTTCCAAACCACCATGTTAAGGTCTAATCCTGTACTTGACTCGTGAGTTGTCTCTCAAGTGGGACTATTTGTATAGACAAGGATAATAATTTCCAATTCACTCTTCTCCAAATACAAGCATTAGGAGTTAGATTATCTGCAAAGCCAATAATATGAAATTGCTCACTTAAAGAACATTTTTTTAATTCATTTTATTTCGTATTTTTTATTCTTACTTTAAATAAACATGTAATTTTTTCTGTATGTTTTATTGAAGATATCTGAGCTCAGCTGGGGAAACCATACCATACCATACTCTTTACCCATGTAAAGAGTCCTATTAACGTCAAGGTTTGTGGATGCACATAAACAGTTGTATTAATGTTAAGGTTTGTTGCTAATTCTGCTACAGAATAACTGAACAGTGACACAGGCTCATGTTCGTATGGGGTTTCTTTAGGGGTAGGAATTTCTCTCTGATTTCCCCCCCTTCCACTCCATCCACTGCCTTTTCCAGTGGTGGGGTTTTTTGGGTTGTTAGTGGTTTCGGGTTTTTTTGTCAGCCTTTAAGCTCTGCATATGTGTTCCTTTTAATGTAAATGGTAACTTTACATATATGAGTAATTTTTTTTAATTCAATGGGGACTACCTGTAAGTTCAAGACTGTACATCACCCACGTTCTCTGTGACAGGGATTACTTCTCATCCATGACGGTGCAGAGCATATTGTCAACACTGTAAACGAACAATGCATAGTAACTGCACGTACAGTATTAGGCTTAGATTTATCAGTGTGCAGAACAGTATGTTCTTTTTTTTTTTTTTAAAAAAAAACCAAAAAACACACAACTGCTTTCTCCCTTGTGCTTAAATAAGTCTAAACTGGCAAAATGGTCTTATCTTAACCTTTCCAAAGTATTTTCTTTTGGAACCAAGACCAGGAAGGAGAAAGATCATCCCAGACATACGCTTTTTGAGGAGGTATACATGACAGAAAAGATCCAGTTAGAAGTGAAAAAATACTATTTCAACTTGACCTTTAACATCCATCCCCAGATGATGCTCTGTGAATAGCTGTGGTGGTTTTCACTTTTGAAAGTCTTGTTTTAACCTAATACCTGGCATGCCAAGGCTCTCCGCAGTTCACGTCCTCATTATGGATGACGCATTTCTGATAGTAAAGGCTTTGGTTAGAAATATGCTGGCAGAAGTTGTGTTCATGGTGGTACTGATCTCTGTGTGCAGTGGTGAGAGTCAGGTTGTGGTTGTTTAGTAGGGGGAGCAGAGGTCATTCGCCTGGGAAACGTGGATGAGGTGTGACTGTATTTGTCCTTTCTTTTTTTTTTTTTTCTCCTAATGCATTGCAAGCATCTTTCTGCTAGCATTTTTAAGATGTGCATCTCTCCCACAAGACTCTATCCATGCTGCACATGAAACAGAAATCAAAGGCCGACTATCTCCAGAATAATCACAATCTGTATACCCTAAAAATGCTTATTTTAAACAAGTGAGGTAGGTAAGAAACAGATCTCTCCTGGATCGTTATGTGTTGTCTTTCCTGCTTGCCCCTCCTTGATGCGGTGTGCATCATCAGGTATAAGTTAGTGATGTGAATTTACGACTGCTGCTTTGGGACCTTGCTGGTATGAACTCGCTTGTATTTCATGCAGCGTGTGGTGACAGTGGGAACAAGTACCAACACGATGACCTGACCTCTCTTTTCCTTCCTGGTGACATTGCTAAATTACATACAGCAGCAGACTTGGCAACATTGGTTGAAGCGACTCAGGCTAATAATTTAGGTCATTTATGGGATTTTTTTATCCTTCTGTTAAATTTGTTTTCAAATTACAAAAGGTCGCAGCAGGAAGCATATGAGAATGCCCAGCAGCAGATGCTGCCTGGTACAAAAGGGGGCTGGAAGGGAGTTTGAGGACACTAAATGGGGATAAAGAGAAAAATGAGCCACAAGCCCATTTTTACAAGCTTTTGAAGCCATAATCCATCTCTGTCATAGGATTTTGTGGTGTTTAGAAACCCATGTCAGGGCAGCTTTTTCAGCTTCAGATACTGGTGATGGCATAAGGTTAAAATAAAAAAAAATAATAAAAAAAAAAAAAGTTGTGTGAAGTTGTAGTAAATCTAGTAGCAGAAAAAAGTTGAAGCCACAGGGGTGAACAACAGCTGACACATCAAAGTGTAAAGTATGTTTTATCTCGGTTCTCAGTCCTTTTGTAAGATATTAATGGTTTATTTGAAATGCAAATGAGAGAGGACGAAATTTTATTGCAAAACCATTTTCCACATCAAACTTTGATGTCTCATTATACAGAAGGAGCTTCTAAAATTTTTCTGTAGTTTTTAAAATCACCTTAACATATTCTTAAAGGGCCTGCATTTAAGATAAAAAGACTTGGTAAGCAAACAGCGGTTGCTGTTTTAAGTGTAGTTTCCTATTCTCCAAAGCATCAACCAGGAGAATCATTAAGTCTCCTTTGTTTAAGTCGAGTGGAAGGAGGGGGCGGGAGGTGAGTACAGACATCGTGGTTATTTTCGCAGAGCCTATTTTTTACTGCCCTCTTGTACCACCTGACTGGGAATCAATAGTACTTTATTGGAAAACGAACAAGCAAAATGAAAACCTGAGAAAGCTCCTGAGCACAGCTGCCTGCATTGCCATTGAGAAATGAAATCTTCCTTCAACTTTCAGCATTTGCACAAAAGGGCATCAATGCTGTTGGAGTTTTACATTAAATTTGACTTCTCTTTAGGAACTTTCTAAATTCTTTCTTTTTTTTCTGTTTTATTTTTATTCAGCTCTATGTTCTTGCTTCCTTCCCTCTTTTCTTCCTCTGCTCCCATCCCCAACTCCACTTCTTTCTGTGGTATAAATGGCAACCAAATTGCAAGGAGGTGGAGAAGTATTCTTAAATGACATCGTCTCAGAGAAACTCTTGATCTCTTTAGTTTGCACTTTGAGTGTCTTATCTGTGTGCCTTTCTCCACTCCAGAAGTGTCACCAGCTCAACAAAGTAGCAGAGATTTTAACTCAGTAATTCAGGCTAGAAATTGTCAAACTGAAATGGAAGTTCTTTATTGATGTGAAAGAAAAAAATTGTTTGAGCAATTCATCAGAAAAAATGTGACAAAGCTGTGATAATTGTGAATGGAATAACAGTGATTTTTAAATGTTGTTGTCAAAATAAACATTGTTCATCCATTCTGCTAATCCTCTTTTTCTTTGGTTTGGCAATGGCTACTTCATGAAACTCTGGCTTCAAGCCTGTGAGGAAACTCCCCTAAAATTATTATCGTGATTTTTTTCTTTCACATGCTTTTTTGTTATTTCATTTTTTTAAAGTTTTTAGAAATATGAATGGATAGAATTGTAAAAACTAAGGATAGTTAACTTTTTGGATAGGATCCCTCAGGCCTGAGGCATAGATATGAACATCGCAGTTATAATTGGTTGAAGGAAATGCACTTTTAGGGTGCAGTTGAGTTCATAGAATGGATGTCTGAATTTGTACCTTAAAAGTGCCTATTTTTCTTTGTTGCCTAGAGAAACGTGGATAAGTAACTCAGGTCTAGGTATTTATGTATATGTCTAAATTTAGAAATTAATTTTATGCTCTAACTTGACAGCATCCAGTCAAAAATAGATCTTGGCATCAGTGTAGGCAGCTGAATTCAGTCTTCTATGTATTGTGAAACAGCTGCCAAAGAATAAACAAATATTCAAAAGTTAAAGGAATCGAAGAGAGAAAAATGCTGAAAACACTACAGCTATGATTTTATTTAAAAAAAAAAAAAAAAAAAAAGTCAGTGCTGTGCCCTTACCTGGGACATTGTGTTTGGTTCCAATTGCTGCATCAGAAAGACTCATTGGAGAAAAAGTGGTTGAAAGAGAAGATGAGAATGATGGGTATGGAGAAAATTTTCTCGGATGAAAAGAGATTGAAAAGTCTTGGACTATTTAGGGAGAGATGAATAAGAAGTAAACAGTAAAACTAGCCAAAGTAGTGATTACAGTAAAGAAAAGCAGGATGGGAATTTGTATTTTATTTTTAAAGCTTAAATAGAAGAACAAGGAAACACTGATTGAAACTGGAGAGGGGAAATTGAAAACCGATGAAACAAAAGACTTTATTCACACATTGTGTAATTAACCCATGACAGTAATTTCCCTAAGATGGCACTGAAGCTAGTGTTTTACCAGGCCTTGGAAACAGGGACTGGAAATATATATGGGAACAAGCGAAACATCTATGGCAATGATAATATGCAACATCCCACCCTCAAAACCAATTTCAGTGCTCCTTGAACAGCATGACTTTGTGGTGATTTCAGATTTCACCACTTCTGAACAAAGTAGAAAGTAAATGGTTTTGAGGAATTTTTTTCAATGGTTAATTTATTTATGCAAAATAAATGTACTGTTTGAAACCATCAGATTGGATATTGCTCGGTTATCATCTGTTCTCATTTATTCAACTTTATGCAAAATCCGTTGTGGCCCTCTATCAGAATGAAAGCATATTTTTGTTTGCGATATATTAAGGACGAAATAGCAGCAATATTTCAAAAAGAATGGGCTAAATCAGTTTCAGTACATTGTCTGGCTAGGAGATGAGCTCAAAAGAATCTCAGAGCAATTCAAGCAGGTTGCAGCCTTTAAATGCTAATTGAGTTTGTCTGCAGTGTTATTGATAGAGCCTCTAAAGAAGAGAATGAAAATTCATTATTCCTTATATGAATAACTGAAGGAAGAGGAAGTGAATTAAAGGAAGATGTACTTTTTCTTCCTAAAGTCTAGATTTATGAAACCAATTTCACTCATTTTAATCTTGTGTCTAGTGGTCAATGTAATGTGTTAGTTTATGTTCTGTCTGAAGGTCATTAAATATCCTTTGCAAATATGGGTGTGGGTTTTTTAAGCTAGCAAAAATGCGATCTCTTCTTGATTGCTCGGGTTGTGGGATGAAACATAGCCATGCAGTCCATTTCCATGTCCACTTCGGTCTATTCCACAAGGATTATATGAAGTCCTGTTTCTCCAAGTTAAGAAGAGCTAAGTTTTCTGAAAGCCTAAAGATTATTTTAACCAGGACCTGCCATCAAGTTGCTCCTTGAACCCCCTCTTAAGTGCCTTCGTGTTGGTTTTGGCCAAGGAGATCTGGAATTTCTGTCCTTTTCTCATCACCTACTCCTCTTGGTGGCATTGGGTTGTGCTGTGCAATTCCCTGATTCTCAGCTCAAGCTGGAATGTGGCTAGGGCTGCGTGGGATTGGCGTGAGAAGGCAACGCAGCAGCTTCCTGCAGTTATTTTGTGGTCTGCAGAAAAAAAGTGTGGGGAGACTGCTTCCAAAGGGGTATGACAGATATGTATGAGGTAGCACATTGATTAGAGGTGGTGGGAAGTGACAAAACAGGAGATGCTTGGAACTAAATGATGGAGTTTTTTGCTCCCTAATCTGGAATGTTACTATGGCTGTGTGCGCTTCTCTCCCCCTTCCCAATGTAGTTTGCTGTTGGTCAAACCCTTAACTTTGTTACTAACCAAAAATTTCCATGAAGCTGTTGCAGCTGTGAGTGTTGAATTGGGTTAGAATGTGTCTTGGAATGAGCAAGGAGGAGTTTAAAACTGGGAGCGATGGGCTGTATTCATTAGTGCATACCAGCTGCTCTGTTTTGATGTGAAGCGTATGAAAACATCATCAAACCAGGAGATTAAACTAGGTTTATGGCTGCTTTCTGTTACTTTCAAAGAGACTGCTGTACTGTACTGGTGAATCCCTGTAATTTTGAGACTGGTTTGAAAAAGGAAGGCTATTCATCTTTTAGATTTATTTTGTTAAACCCTGGGAAAATGGATGTCACTGAGAGGACTATTGTTTTTCACAGACTTGCAATAAAACCTAGAAAGCACCTGTAAAGATTGTGCTGAATACTGTATATGCATACCGTGGGTAGCTGGACTGCAAACATCTTAGGGACCATTTGCTGATACAAATTTTTTTTTTTCAATTTCAGTGATGATCTTTCTATTTACTACTTTTTTCATAAAACACATTTAAAACAAAGAGCTTGTAGGCTATCAGATCTTTACTGTTGAAGTGTGTTAATTTTTCTTAGCATTCTTTTTTATTGTGGTGTTGGAATAAATAAAATGATTATGCTCTCTTAAACAAACCCAAAGAGCATTTCCATGGGCAAAAGTTAATGTCCTTCTCTACAGCACTGTGGATCAGAGCCCATATGTATTTCTTGGCATTCTCTCTCAATCTTAAACTTAAAACAGAAGAAGAACAACAAAAGTTGTAGTAGTACATAATTTCTTCTGAGTGATTCTGGTTTCCTCCTTTTCGCAGCACTTCCGAGCTGCTTTTATAAGGTCTATCCAGCCATTCTGTCTATCTTTCTTTCTCATGTGTCTTCATACTGTTGATATAGGTATAACGACACTTGTCAGGGCAAAACAATCCGCCAGTATAGCTCTGTATCTTTGTGCATCACAAACCTGTCTTGGAGCTTTATGTTAAATCTCTTAAAATCCTTATGTAGGGAGTGGGCGCACAGCGAATAATGCCTGAATTTGCAAGGGTCCTGAAGAGGTCTTGTTTCTTGGGACTTGCATGGGATGTAATGCTGGCTGTCTCCCCTGAAAATCAGTCCTGATGTTTCCAGGCCTCAATGCAAGTATATTAATTAGACTTAGTGGGAGCCTTTGCTTGAAGTTTCTTAACGTCCTTGCTGCCAGATGCATAATTTCTAAAATAATAATAATAATTTCTTCTGAACTATTTCATTCTCACAGCAAAATATATTTTACGTACATTTGTCTATTATGCTCCATTAATAAGTAAAGAGTGATAATAATGTAAGTAAACAAAGTGCAAAAATTGTAAATATTCCTGTGTTCAGGTCCTAAGTGATAGAGATTTGAATATAATTGCTATATAAGACGTTATATTTACTTGGTAGCTGCCAAATGAAAAAAGTATGCATGCATATTTAAATTAAACTTAGTTTGCATTCTGCAAGCACGGAACATAGCTAGATTCATTGCAGCTCTTTGTATTATAGTTCTTGAGGAGAAAGCGTGTTTAGATGAAGGAAGGGGAGAGAGTTTGTAGGATTATAACTCTGCGTGAAACCCAAATTCTGAAACTAATGAGGATACTTGGCAAAGTTTTTCCATGCATATACTTTAGTATATGATGTGTTAATCATAGTAAATCTATTCTGCCTAATAGGCAGCCAGAAGCTGTTTATAATCAGTATGTGTATATAGATACACACATACACATATATAAGTGAAAGCTTTACCTCTGTAGGAGAAGAAATGTTTCAGAATGAAGATTTAGGAAACGTGCGTTTAAGAAAGAGAGTTGAGTTTAGAGCAAAATAAAAGAACGACTCTGTGTGATAACCTGTGCTTTGCAGCAGGTAAGCTGGAAGAGATGCGTGTCGTGGCAAGTGCTAAGTATTAGGAAATGATGAGTAGCATGGTTATCTTAAATTGTTAGTGCCCCTCTGTGTATCATAGTGACTGGCAGGCCACAGGGCACGTCCACTTGGTCTGTTGAGCCAGCGAAGCATCTGTCTGTCTTTTTCAAATGATGCTTGTTGCTAATTGCTGTCAAATTGAACCCTGGCATAGAGTTTTTCAGAGGGCTTTTTGGACCACTTAACATTGAACTTTTTTGATACTATCTATATGCCCGCTTCAAGATTCCGTGTTAAGTATTCTTTTGGTGCCAATTCAACTATGATCGGATTTGCAGAGCTCAGGAAGCGGTCACAGCCAATGTGGAGAAAAACAGGAAAAAATGTCAGTGTGCCTTCAGAAGTGACAGTGAAAGCAATAAAAACATATGGCTGGTGCAGAATAAAGGTTGATTTCCAAACAGCTGGATTTAATTTTTTTTTTTTTGACAATATTTTAAAACGTAAATGATATTGATGTAAATTTGATGAGAAAGCAGAATGTCACTGTAACTTCTTAGTGCCTGGTATGCTCCAGTGATGCAAACTGAAT
Source organism: Burhinus bistriatus (assembly GCA_013397275.1). NCBI lineage: Eukaryota > Metazoa > Chordata > Aves > Charadriiformes > Burhinidae > Burhinus > Burhinus bistriatus. The sequence goes on from VYXH01001734.1 coordinate 713,951, forward strand.
GAAAGTTGAGTTTAAAGTAAAATGAAACCTATTTCTATGTCATTGTTGTCACCAATGGAGTTCCAGTGACTGTAGCTCTAAACTAGTATTAATTGCCTTTAAAAAAAAAAAAAAAAAAATTTGGCTTGGAAATGTCATTAAAAAGTTTACTTTCTTTAATGGCTACGTCTTGAAAATCAGCAGAAATAGTCATAGATATGTTCATGGTGGCGCTATTGAAAACTTCAAAACTGTTGTTTACTCTCTTTGAAATGATGACCAAAGCTTTCCTTTATCACCTTTGTCTTTGCCTGCAAGGGAGATGGCTCTTTTTTCATCACTTTCCAAAGGGAGACACCACAAACTGGCAACATTAGGAGAAAGGTTCATTAAATGAGAACATGATTATGTTTCAAGGCATTCAAAATTAGCTGTACATGCTTAAAATGATGATATGCTCCCCATTATGAACCATACACTGCAATTAATTGGATGACCTTTGAGAATATTTCCAGCCATCTGGATATCTACAAAAATGGTGGAAGAGCTTTATCTCTTCAGTTTGGATTTTTTTTTTTTTTTAAAAAAAAAAGGCAAGTTGAGTTTAATATCAATTAGGGCTTTAACATCTGTTACTAGAACTAATCGTCCATAAACGTCAGAGTTCTCAACATCAGATGTTAAAGACTGGAATGTATCAGACTTAACATTAGCAATATAAATGTTGTGCATCTAGATAGAGCTAAATTTCTAGTGTTTCTGTCTAGTCAACAGACAGAGGCATCTACAGAGGATGATTTGTTCTGTTCTGAAATAGATGCCTAAGATGACTAGCAGAAGTTGCCCTTTCAAGGTGCCTAACTCTCTGCTACGACATTAGAAAGAAACTAGGTCTTTGTCCTTTTAGATCACTAGCGTTAGTCAGATTAATTCCAGTCTAAGTACCAAATTGCAACTTATTTAAAAAAAGAAGAAAAAAAAAAACCAGGAAAAAAAAAAAAGTGTAAAGTGGTGATGGGTATCTTGTAGCAGGTATAAGTCAAGTGGCATGTTGGGAACTTTTTAAATCAGCCTGGCTTTGCAATTAGTAGGGAACTGACAGGGGGAAAAGCTGTTTGGAAGTAGTTAAATAAGACATGCTGTTATAACTGGAATATTATACTCTTATGTTTGTTTGCTTTCACTTGTCTCACTTAGGTCTGAACCCCAGAGAGAGCTGTGCAGTAGGTATTGCCTTGGCTGTTTAAGTCCAACCACTTTTTAGACTGAATTTTTTATAGCTATTCAAGCATAGATGCTGAAGATTCCGTGCTGTAAGGGTAATTACCATTTTCTCACCTTAATAAAACTTTTTCTAAAGAAATTAGAGCACTCCTATCTCTGTGCTTCTTTCTCAGTGATTTAGCATATCCCTGGTGTATTTGAATTGTTCATTAACCAGATGCTACCTAGATTAGAAGGGAAAAGGTAATCTACCATGCAACATGACCCAATACTTGCTTAAAAATGAACTAAATTCATTCCAAACCATAGCAAATAACATGGGCTTGTCCCTTGGGCTTTCCACTGAAAATTTCATGCACAGCTTATAAATGTCATCTCTGTGTCCATATGCAGTTCGTACACATGCCATTTTGTATAATGAGGTGTCTTGTCATCTTGGACAAAGTCAGGATAATGTTGTAGGGACAAGCCACAGCCATTCTTCTTCTTTTTTTTTTTTTTTTTGTTTTGTTTTGTTTTGTTTTTTTTAATCATGCCAAACAGGGAAAATCAAATAAATAGGTCAATAGAGATTCTGGAATTAGATCTCGCTCCCTTCTGCATAGATCTGTTGATCTGTTTAGGACTTCATGAAGCTTTAAGGCCATGTGAATAGAACTGGAGACTCTGGTTAAGGTTCATAAAGAGATTGAGGGACTGTAGGAAGCAGACAGATTTTTTGCAGAATTTGCATAAATGCTTGAACAATTTGGTGATTAAACCCACACTTTAGCTAAACCATTGTGGGCACTGCTGTAAATCGTTCGAAGCACATACTTATATTTGAGTGCTTTCAATATCTTCATAGCTCTGGCTACAGGAGCTAAAACCTCTAATAAATGTATACTGCTGGGGATTCTTTTTTAAATTATTCTCGTTTACAGTCCATAGCTGCATGCAGACCACTGGAAATGCACAGAAAAGAGTAAGGGCTTGGGGAAGAGCCAAGACTTAGTTCTCTCCACGTGCTCACTTGTATTAGAGTTTTAATTTCTTATGGTACCATTCATAGTCTTTAAACTTTATGCCATGCAAGCCACAGGAAAAGACATAGTCCTTAGCTGAGGAACCTACAACATAGTGAAAAAATGCAAGTTAAGTATAATTACCATAGGTTTTGTATGATGACAGTAGTAATAGTAACATCCTAGTAACATAATACAGACCCGAGATTCCCTTTTGTCATCTGTTTGCCATTAAAAACATCTGTAGTTCTGTGCCTGTTTTGCTGTTAAATCTAGCTAGAAGAGTGGCACTGAACTTTGGGTTTTTTTCTTATATTGTTACCCAGTAACATAAACCTAATGTTTCAGGTATTTCTTTTCATCTTTCCTCCTCTCTCTTACAGAGAAGGTAAGTGCTGCGATGTTCAAGATCAAACCATCATGATGGAGAGGGTTCAACTTTAGTGAAATTAATTAATTTGTTTTAGGTAATGATATAAAACACATAGTTTTTGAAATTGCTATGTATTGGAAAGTCTGAATTACTCCATGATCTTATGAACGTTAAATATTACCAAGCAATGCTTTTCTTCCTGGTGAAGTTCTAATGTCAACATGTTGTGGCAATGTTATAAGCACATGTTTTTTCTGTAGAAAGCCTAACAGACGGGTATATTTTTGATATTTTATTCACAAAAGTGTTCAATAATTTATATGCTACTTTGCATCCAATTGTAAAACTGCTCAATGAGCAAATTAAAGCTTAAAAAGGCTGTTGGGTTTGTGGAACAGAATTCTGTTCAGCGTTTCAGGCTTTTATCTCAAGTCTCTCTCCTTTCTCTCTCCAGCCTTACTGCTGCTTCTTCTCTTGTGTGGTGCCCATACCCTTCTGACCATCAGCTTCTGTCCTCCACAATTCATCCTCTTTTCTGTTTACAGAATTTCCATTTCTATGAAAACATCCCAACCTTCCACAACCTACTCATTGTTTTCACGTTCTGTTTGGAGTCATGAATTTACAGGGAAATGACAAATTTGCACCAACTACAATGGAAGGAGGTAGAAGTAAAATTCCTGTTCTCCACTTAACATGTTGGCAGATATTCCCTCATTACCCATCTGCTGAGCAGTTAGACGTTCAGCCCTGTATTCTCTCTTTAGAATGATGTTTCTTTACTGCTTGTAGCTTTAAGCAAAATTTCTTTACCCTGTTTGTACAAATGTCCAGGACGAGATACTTCCATTAGAGTAAAAAAGGTAAATGATCTCTATATTTCTGTATTATTTATTTTCTGTTCTGCAGTTTGACAAACTGACTCTCATGAGTTCACAGTGAAGAAATTAAGTGTCTTGGAAGGCTCTGTTGACCTCAGAATTAATGAAGTAAAGACCATCGATTTTGCTGGGGATAGTGCCATGTCGATTAACAAACAAATTACTTTGTTATATGTATGACTTAAGGTCAGTGAGAAGATCTGTCTGAAAGGCATCTAGAAAAATTTTGTTAATTTCTTTCTCAAATCAGCGTCTATAGTGATACCCACTGCATTCAGTGCATGAACTTCTCTCAACTGCAGTACATTGCAAGGAAGGAGAGGAAGTCATTCTGCTGCAGACAATATTTCACTATGTTGAAATGTTAATAAATGTGACTTAATTTTGGTTAAACTGTGAAAATCAGGAAGGTTCCATTTGTGGATGCATTCACTAATGGTCATTTCCTTTTAAATGTGTTAAACACACGAGGCACTCTACTATAGCTCAGAGTGGATAGAGATAATTTCAGTAAGGTGCCGTTAATATTCTATCGTGTTTTACTAGTAATCGTCAGAAAAGGTTGGTAGTAACGTCACTTATATTAGCACAGTGTTTTGCTTTGGGTTTCCATTTGTCGGGAAAATAAATAGTTCAAATTGTGATCTAAAAAGCTAAAAACCTTAAATTGTTGACAGCTCCTGACTATTCTTAGGGCTGACAGTAAATTAATTACCCAAGGTCCTGTCACACCAGTGTTACCAATTTGAATCTTTTCCAGTTGTGGTCTTGATATTTTTTTCAAAGAAATTTGCAAGGGAATGCAAGTCAGAATGGAGAGCAGATGTCTCAGCAGTCACTGAATGGTCAAAGTTGAGGTAAAGGTAGCTAGAAGTCTTGAAAGTGAATCCAGAAATTTTGTAGATCACAGGGACGGGGAAAAAAGCCAGAAGTGGGGAGCAAAGAGGAGGATAAGAAAGTTGTTTGGATGAGTATCAATGAGAGAAGACTGCATCTGCAAAGGCCAGGAAAAAGGAATCTGCAGTAATAGTTTGACAATGTAGTATATTGGACAAAACTGGATAATATGAAAGCAAAGTCATATCTTAGACTTGATGCACAGTGCCTGCAAAATGTAGATGCACGACAAAAAGGTGCCTGAGTGGAAAGCTGGATCTGAACCAGGATAAAACAGTGCCATCTCCTAATCCAGAAGCTCTCAAATGGCTGAACTTTGCTGGGTTTTGCTTAATAAAACATACCCTTTACCAAATAAGCCTAACTGTTACTTAAGAGAGAGTTTAGTTAGTTTAAGCAATTATACAGTTGAGATTTATAACAAATTAATGAGATCAATTTAAAATTGATTCGAGTTAAACCAGTTCAATTTCTCATGAAGACTGGATTTCAGATGGGTCAACTGCTGGAACAAGAGATTAGAGCAAAGTTTTTCCACAAAGAGAATTTCCAGATAGTTGGCAGTTATGAAAATCAAACTTCTTATTGATGGTTAAATCAAATGTAGGAACTTAACTCTGTTCTCTTTTTGTCTTTTGGCCTTAGTGACTTGCCTGGGGTCGCTCTGTGAGTCAATGGCAGAGCTGGAAATAAAACTGAAGAATTATTACTCCCAGTCACAGGCACTAACCACAAGACAATCTTTCTCCTCATTTCCCTTTTAATGGACTACACTTGCATTTAGCATTCCACACCAGTCAACGGGGGAAAATTATTGGCTATAGTTAGACAAGCATACTAAAGAGTACCTCAGAGTTTATGGATGAAAACAGCAATAAAAATGCTTGGGTTTATTATTATTTATTGTTTGCAAACATGGAAATTCAATAAAAGTTTACAGATAAAGGAGGCCCAGCGCAGGACTTAAGTTTCCCATTATTTCTTTTCTGTTCCAAAGGCAATATGCATTACTTAAAATATTTAGCTGAAAGTTGTTGCCAACGTTTTTCTGATATTTATTCTTGGAAAAAAAATATTAAAATATGGAAGTACTCATTATGAAAAATTATCTTAAATTATCCTGTTTCCATTCTTAGCTTTTCCTCTTCCCCTAGTAATTGTTATATGGTTCTCTGCTAAGAATGTAAAACAGGACCTATTAGTGAAATCAAGAGTACCTATAGTCCTGAGTAATCTCTAAATGGTTTTATTTCATTGCCAGATCATTTTCACTAGTCTGAATGCTAGCTCAGCTCTCCACATTGAGGTCGGTTCACAAATTTTGTAGTGTATTTGTCTTCCCGTCATTGCCAATCAGCATGAGTGAGTGGTGGGAATGAGTTGTATTATCAAGTACCATTGAACATGAACAACCTATAAAAATTAATGGCTATATTTTTCTTTTGGTGTTTCCATTAATTTAAACATGAACCATATTTGACAGCAAACATTTACACAGTGAACTGGAAATAATTGAGAATTGATATGAAAAGCTAAGGTTAGCAGGTCATGAAACTTCGGACAGTCTGACTGCACAAATTCAGCAAGGACAACACAGCAATGGGTAAGACACAAGATGACTTCTTGGAGACACAGTCACAAAATAAAAGAAACAGATCTGCATACCTGCCAAGAACCTGCCAGTGGTTGTAGGGGTGCAACAAAAGCATGGGGCAGCTAGACACCAGGCAGTTTTGCATATCAACTGCCAACCTTGTCAGGGAGCTGCAGAGATGTACCACGCAGCCCACCATGGAGAGCAGAGAATAATCTGCAGGACGTGCAATAACGAGGCTGGAGGGCAACCCTTCATTATGTTCAGGAATTGCAAATTACTTCCATGAGGAGAGGACCTACCCCCATGCATTCAGGATGCTAGAGGGGTGCTGTATCTATCTAGTTGCAGAACAAAGAGGCAGCGGTGTAGAATACTTATTGGTGCTTCCAACGGCCACAAGGCCCTACAGTAGCTGGTGTATGTTTTTTAATTCAGAATCTCTACTACCTTATGTGTGTGGAAGGAGTGTCTATGAATGAGACCAGGGTAGTGAAATGGGGAATTGATGCTGATGATAGATAAGATGCTGGTACTGCTAAGAAAGTGTGAATAAAATTAGCATGAGCAAGTAGTCCAGTAGTGCTGCTGCAGAAATGAAACAGGTACTTTTGAATGCTGTGCTTGGGGGAGTAGAGTCGTATGCAGAAGCATAACATATGCACTGGTATGTCTGGTGTTGCTACCTGTGCTAAACTTGAAAAACGTGACAAAAATTATGAGGAACTGCTGACAACTACAAGTGTGTTGGTGTGTCTGGAACTATGTGGAGTTTCTTGTCGTTGATCATGTCCACCCTGTGCTTTTTCCATTTAAAGGACTTTCTGTTTTCTCTTTCTCTTTATTTATTTATTATCAAAGGATTGAGAGTATAATCAACCTCACTTGGCCAAGAAACATCAATTTTAAAGCCTCCTGCTCCTTGGTCATTTGTATGACTCATAAACTTGTTTGTTCTTTAATGCTAAATTCCAGTAAAGTGAGGAAAAAAGCAAGCAAGCCTCAGAACCTAACACAAACCACAGTCAACAAGTAGCAGAATTCAATAGCAAATTTCAGGCTTCACTTGACTACAAATTAATTCTGCATTCTAACTGTGCTCTCTGGTTCATTAACATTCCAGTTTCTTTTGTGTTTTCTGAGCACTGCATTTAACTCTAACACATCCCAGTTTATTTGTGCATAACCTCGTTCTAGCACAACATTCCAGTAGCAGGCACCGGGTTTAGAGAAATGCGGCTTTTTTTTGTTTCATTTTGTTAACCTGCCCTCCAACATATTTCTCATAAAAGAATTTTTGCCATCGGCTTCTGTAAGGCAATATTTCACCAAGTGTGCATTAAAAATGAGGATAAAGTAAGTATGAGTACATCAGTAAAAATAGCTCCCCCCCTTTTTTTATTTTCAAGCCATTTTGATCTTTTAGAACTCTCTTAAAAGTCATTAATATTGTTATGGTACTCTCTAGTCTGAGTAGAGAGACTTCACCTATTAAAGAGACTCAAGGAGGCGGGGAACCCACCCTTGATAGCAACAATACTAGCCCTGTTTTGCAAGATTCCTCTCACCCCTTAGAAAGTTATAATTTGTAACTAGTAATCTGAAAATAACATGAAGAATTGTTTTTAATGCGAAAATGAGTATAGTAAAATTTACTGAATGTGAAATCATCATGTACCCATGTTAATATAAAGTACAAATGACGTAAACTGTCAGGCTTTGGGTTTGCAAGCTGATCAACTGGAGTAAGAGAAATCTCCTGATCTCCAGGTGCATGAGGTTTTATGCATTCCTCTAAAGCATTAGACCACAGCTGGAAACAGATGAGGATGATCTGTGGCACTTAGTGTAACAATTCCCAGAAAAATACGCGTTTATCATTTGCAGCCATGAAATGAGTACATTTATTTAATGGATTTTGGGGTTTTTTTTCTGGGACAAATGGTATTCCAAACATGAAATGTTTGGCAGACTGCAATACAAAGTATGAGATTGATTATTTTTTTTTTAAATTTTTTTTTTAGTTTGTTATCCTTTAATAAAAGGTGAGGGACACAATATAATTCTTTCACTCTATTCTGCTTTATGTAATGGAAATGCGGTGCGACTCATGTCACCTTCGCAAGCTGCTCCATAGTCAAATGTCCAGGGACTCAGAAGTGACTTCAGAGCTCTGCTCCTGGGATTATTTCTGTTTTTCATATGGTGGCTGTGTATGGACGACACATAAACTAAGCAGGGACTATAACCTAGTTTCTCCCACTTCCCACTGAGTACCTTGAATACGAGACCATAGAAACAGCTCCCTCTGCCTGCAGATACCTTCACCCCTCTAACGTGCAGCCTTGAAATGCACCTTCACCAGACTCTCCTGTAGCCTGGTGGACAGGCGCTCTGACTTGTATTCCTCCCACTAAATTCTAGACACTTAATGGAAGTGTGAAAAGGAGTTCAGGATCTTACCTCAGTAATGAATAGAAAGAGAGAAGCAGTTCTCCTTCAAACATGCTTACAGGTAAATTGCCCGTGGGATGTGTGTACACACACACATGAGACTTGCCTCTCTGAGATGCATAACAGGTGGGTTTGAGTTTATTCCACCCAAGGGAAGACCCAGATCTCACCTCTTCCATTCCTGGTTATATATGCTAACCTACAGGGCACTGTGTCAGCAATTATTGTCACCCACCATTGGACGTGGCTTATAGATACAAGTCCTACCTGCAGGTGTGGCACCTGGATCTCAAGTAGAGGGAGCCACTAAGCCCTTACTCAGGTGCCTTTGCACAGCAGGAATTTGGAGACAAACCCATTGTCTCGCTGTAGGTTTCTCCTTGCTAACTTTAGGGTTCTCTAGGTCATTCTTTAGAAGCTTTTGCTGCTGGTGATTTTTTTTTTTTT
>VYXH01001734.1:741353-769825 GCA_013397275.1 Burhinus bistriatus
CCCGATAAATTGGATGAATCACAAAGAAAAGGTGTCTAAGGTCACCCAGTAAAGTTCATGGGTCAGTGCGTAATTTTCCGTAGGTTTTTTATCCTCTGATTTAAGTACCTGATTTCATCATGAAGAACATGTAGAAATCCTATCAAAAACAACTGCTGCGATTTGGAAAGTTAGGCTAGCCAAATGGTAAGTTTTAATATTAAATAGAGATGCGGTGGCTTTCCAACACTTTTGTTTCAGGAAGACATAACTGGTAATCAAAAAATTATTACTCAGTACTCGAGTGACAAAAACTATTGTATGACGTAGCTAAGTGCCTTTCAAGCAGTGATGGAGTGGCGGGTAGGTGAAGTATGTTTACTCTGCCTCCCCTCTTGGATTATCATTGCAACAGTGCCTTGAAGAAACCAAAAATTTATTACCATGTTTTGATCTTGAACTGAAGAAGTTATTTAGTGGTAGAGTAAATTAACGGTGCTTAATATGTAGACATGGTGGTTATATCTAAATCCTTTCAACTATGAAAAAAAGTCACTGTGACAGTCAGTGGTTGCTTTCATACTCAAGCCTTCAAGAAAGCATGAAAATAATTGTATGTAAAGGATATCTTTTAGTAATTGAGGTGGTAAGACTGCTTTGACACCTTCCCTGTAGTAACTGTTCTTGAGCATGAACAGTGTCTGTGCTGGACAAGGCAAGAAAACTCTCTGAGTTTTTGGTCTGAATGAGGCAGCCATTGAGCAGAGGGCTTCAAAAAGTCTGGAGAAGGATTGATTGATGCTGATTTGCTTTTCATGAGTCAACAATCCAGATTATCAGACAGTAAATTCTGCTAATGAAACATGTTCTTACCAATTTGTTCTTTTCAGATGTCAAAAAATGCTGTGGGTTTGGTGTTTTATTTGTGAAGTAACAAGGCAATAGTGATGTTTCCTTTCACTTTCATTTTGGCACAGAGCATCTTTAACTCTTTGTTGGGGCCTTTTTTTTGTGAGGGACAAAAATGAAGTGGGGGGGTCGGGAGGCTTAAGGCCTGATCCCACCACTGTTGAGGTCAATAGCAAATAGCTTGCTCAAAGAAACTGTTGTCACTACAGGTCTTCCTATTGACCTCTATGAATTTTGGACCAGCCTGATGAGAATGGGAGCAGGTCCCTAGCAGAAGAAAGGCAAAAAGAGCAGAAAAGCTATTTTCATCACAAGTTAAAAAGTTTGGAATAAGGATCTGGAAACCTTGAATCCCCTAAAGGGACCGTGAGGCATCCTTACCTTCATTCCCTCAAAGCATATTTTATCATATGCAGATGACCTGGGAGATGATTTGTAATGTTGCTGAACATCATTTCGTGAGACCCTACCTGGAGTACTGTGTCCAGCTGTGGGGCCCCCAACATAAGGACATGCCAGCGGGTCCAGAGGAGGGCCACGAAGATGATCAGAGGGCTTGAGCACCACTGCTATGAGGACAGGCTGAGAGAGTTGGGGTTGTTCAGCCTGGAGAAGGCTCTGGGGAGACCTTGTAGCAGCCTTCCAGTACCTAAAGGGGGCCTACAGGAAAGGTGGGGAGGGACTCTTGATCAGGGAGTGCAGCGATAAGACAAGGGGTAATGGTTTTAAACTGAAAGAGGGTAGATTTAGATTAGACATTAGGATGAAATTCTTTACTGGAGGGTGGTGTGACACTGGAACAGGTTGCCCAGAGAAGCTGTGGAGGCCCCATCCCTGGAAGTGTTCAAGGCCAGGTTGGATGGGGCTTTGAGCAACCTAGTCTAGTGGAAGGTGTCCCTGCCCATGGCAGGGGGGTTGGAACTACATGATCTTTAAGGTCCCTTCCATTCTATGATCATCATAGTTGTTTTTTGAATATCCAGCTCCAGAAATGGAGGCCACAAACCCATCTTCCAGCCAAGCCCAGCTTGGAGACTGTCAGGTGTTCAAGCACGTGAACTGTGCAGGAATGTCTAAACCAGCTCAAAGCTGTAGGCAGTTGCCTGGGGCTGCAGGAGATGATGCAAATGTATCTCAGCAGCAGCTGCAGGCTGTGAGCTGTATCATGACAAAGTGAGGGGAAAGAATGAGATCCTAGAAGAGGCATGGTTAGGGTGAGGAGAAAGAAAGAGATCTGCACCCATCTGCAGCTTGAAGAAATGTGATCCCTGGTCCCCCAAACCCAGTTCCTCCAAATCATGCACATCCCAGTACTCTTCCTGCATCCTGCCATCAGCCTTTCCCACACAAGCCCCACCAGCCCCTGCTGACCTTCTAGCCCTTGAAACGCCAATGACTGCTTCTGCCCCTTCTGCAATTCTTAACTCAAGAGAGTTGCCACTGCAAAATTGAATTGTGCTAACAATACTGAAGCCTGGAAGCACCTGTGAGTCATTTGACAGGAAAAGCTGAACAAAGACAGGGTGCAAAAATATGTCTGTGGCCTGACTGGAGTGTTTCTCGGGTAGGCATTTGTTGTTTCAAATTTCTGGAATTTAATTATATTTATTGCTGTTTTCTTAATTTGTTGGGATGGAAAGAAAGAAGATTCTGCCATTTGTGCAGTGGCCTTATGGCTGCCCGTGCCCGCGAAAGCTGGGCCAGCCAGCAGGAGAGAGGGCAGCAAAGAAATCAGGCTGCAGCTTCTGTCTGGTGGTGGTTTATGCATTTTATATTTTTACTCTTCAATGAAAAAATGAGTAAGTAGTTTACATGTGAAGGTCTAGACTCCAGATCTTGTATTTCCTGGGCAGGGGCCTCAGCCCTGCACGTATTAGGAAAATATAAGCACCGCTGCTGTCTTGTGCTCTTCATTTTCCTCCTTTTTGAGCTTGGTGCTGTCAATGCTCGTGGGCATGCGCTAAGTACATCTCCCAGATTGGTAGACACAAATTTTAGGCCCATGGGTGCCTGAATTTATGGATCTGAGCTTGGGTTGCCATGCGTTTACATACACAGCTGAGAAAAGGACAGCAAATGCACAACAGCAAACTCGGAGCACCCCAGTAATTTTTCTGTGGAAAACAGAAGTTCTCGGGGACCGTTAGGTATGGAAGTTGTTACAATGAAAATTATTTTGTAGCTCTCGTGTTTGGACTCTGCCTAAATTTTCCCTGATTTGAACTTTGGATGCTTGAGTCCTTCCCCTGCCCCCCACCCCCCCTTAAATATGGACAGATAAAGTATGTCTTGGGGAAAATTGAGGCACACACAAATAGTATATTTCTGTTGCTATAGAATGTTTTATGTTAGAAACTAGTTCTCAAATCTACAGATGGATTTATTTGCTTTTACCTTCCTTTTCATTAAAAGTGTACTAGGATCCAATAGGAGCTACTGATCTAAAGACGCAATAGGCACTGAATTTTGCAAATTAGTGAATATACAAATTCAGGTTTTTTTCAAGAAAGAAAAGATAATGCAACTCAAAATGTATTTTAGTTCTTTATTTGACAAATGTAGATTAATATTGAATTAAAGGCTTCCTAGAATACTAATAAGTATTGTTTGATGAATTTCAGTAAATCTTGAGATTCTTTGAGTAATGTACAGTAAATTGCAAATCTCGTTATGTTGGTCTTCAGAAATGCTTTCTGAGAAGATGGTGATTATAATGCAGATTGTGAAGTGCAAGCTACATAGTGGCTAGGAAGGTGCTATTCTATTTAGATGTTATGATTCTTATTTTCTCAGGTAGATAAACCTACTTGCATTCATTTTAAAAATAAATAGTGTTATGGAGTTTCTGTGCCTATTGTACATTAGGTTAAAGCACTAATTCTTTTTTTTTTTTTTTTCCTTTAATTCATGGGGTTGTTTAATATGATTCCATTTATATGTGGAAATATAGAAGAGTGCTCTCCTTTGTTTTTTCCTCCTGCTCTGAAATTTTTATTTTCTGCAGTGTCTGCTTACTCTGGAGAAGTGGAAGGAAAGGTGATTTAAACTGGTGTGACATGGCTTTCTGGGTTCCATGGCACCTCTTGTGGCCTTAATTTCTCTAGATTGGTCATGACTTTCCTATTGAGCTGTCATCCTGTCTCTCTGCAAAGTGATGATGCTCACAACTGCTTTGACACCCTTTCGTGACGATGTGGTTATCAGAAGCATAACTTTTCCTCGGCATATGCAGTACATAATGAAACTATCTTTATGTCCAGTGTGGGTTCCCATGGCAACAGCAATGTGTTTGCCGAAAGGTTAATTACAGTTATGTTGGTAAATGAAGAGCTCCAGGAGCTGTGTGGTGACTAATCCCATCTACCTGTGCCTGCCACCGAGGCAATGCTTGGTTTAGGAGAGCATATTATTCACTATGTTTTTGAATTATGCAACCCATGAAGCAACACCTTTTACAACAATCGGGGCAGAGCAAATTTTATCAGCGTTATTTCAATCAGATTCAGACTAAGGACATAGTCCAAGGGCCTGCCCCTCTGACGTCTGGTCCCACAGGGGTGGGGGCAGCTGGTGCTTCTGAAGCAGCTTATGGGGCTATTGCCCTTGGCCAGCTTGGGAACCTGACTGCAAACGTTTTTCACTTCTAACTGGATATTTTGTGAAGGTTTTCTCTGGCTTCATTAGTGCAGAAATGTAATGTCAAAATACGTAACTATTCTTGAAAACAGGTGAACGAGGCGGTAGCAGCCTGGGGTTTATGAGCAGCCAGTGTGTTATCCCTTCCTCTCTGTTTGACTCCATCACCAAGAGTCTGTAAGGAACTGGTACACAGGAGTGAAAAGTTTCAGACCAAATCCTTACAGACTTACTAGAATCCATTTTATTGGTGTCTGACAACAGATATGAGAAAGTGTAATCTCCGCATTAGCCCTACAAAAGTATCAATGCATGATGAATATATTGAGAGAAAACTCCTCTGAAGCACCACGGAGGGAAATCGACAGTCGTCATCTTTAAGCTGTAACTAAACTTTTCAAGGACAAAAGGAATTGAATCGTCAGATGAAGTTTAATAAATACATCTTTTATTTCAGTTAGTTACTTTTTCCAGTTTCACTTGTTTAGTATCATAGAATATCTCGAGTTGAAAGGGACCGATGAGGATCATTGATTCCAACTCCCTGCTCCTCGTAGGACTACAGGTATGCTTGAATACTACCTCTATCCAAAGATACCTAGTCGCTGTATTGAATTTCTACAATTCCCTTTTGAAAGCAAAGACTGATTCAGTGATTTTTTTGCTTTCATAGTGTAAAATGTAAGTAAAATCCTTACCAATGTAACTTGAGCAAAGCACAGGGGGTTGTTTTGGTAATAGTCAGCCTGGGAGTGTATTCAGGTGAGGCACTGGGATACTATTCTACCATTTAGTCCCAGCATGGATGATACCAGAGAAGAGTGCATGTTGTAGGATTCGTACACATTGCTGCCTACCTTTTATCAGACAATGACTTTATTTATGAAGAAATGTGTGCAGATGTGGAAGGAAAAGCAAATATAGTTGAACCAACAAAATGTGTACTGAGCTGAGCCGTGCTTTTATCCATTCTTTTTCTTTCTTTACCTAGTTTGATTTTATGCCTTTCCGAATAGCATCAGTCTACCTGTAGGAAGTACTTTACTGTTTCTTTTTGACACTGCGTGAGAGAGAAATACTAACAAAATTTCACCTGACCTGCAGTGAGAAGTCAGCAACACTTGGTCAGAGAAATCTGCTCAGCAAAGTAGGAAAAAAACCCCAACATATAAGACGACTGGAATTTTAGACTTCAGAAGACTGTAACCACAATTTGCAAATACATTTGCAAATTTCCTTGTGGAAATAATCGAGAAGATGCAGAAGGTTTAAACTGGATGCACAGAAATGGTGGGGGGTTTTGTTGTGGTTTTTTTGGGTTTTTTTGGTTTTTTTTTTTTTTTTTTTTCTTGTACAAGGAAATCTGTTTTGTAGAGATCAGTCTTTTAAATATGTCTACTATGAAATGAGATGGCTTGGTGCTTATTTCTTAGTACAAGATTAGATCATTCCAGTGATGGATGCAGAATAGTTAGATATCCTGTTTCTAGTGTGATTGAAGCCTTGTGAGCCCTGATAGCTGCTCATCAGCAGGGATAGCTAGCAAAATGTTTGAAGGACATGACAGAGGTCACTTTTAAAAAAAAAAAAAAAAAAATCTAAGTTCTGTCAATATTTTTGTGTAGCCACTTAGTTTATACTGCAGCATTTGAGTTTGTTTAGTCTTGGAAAAAAGAATGAAAGAGAAAAAAAAAAAAGAGAATTAATAAAAGGTAGATGCGGGGATTTTTTTAATTTTATTTTTCTGAATACTGTGTCCCTTTGCACAGAATGGAGTAAGACAAGTAGAAGACCACAGAAATATGCAGAAACTGGATGGGCAGTTGCTATTATCAGTAATTGATACTGAAATAATCTACAGCAGTCACATTGCAGACAACCATCCTGGCAGGGTGCTCTCATCCCTTGAGAATGGTGTCAGTCTGATCTTTGTGGGGACAAGGATGTGAGCAGTAATAAATACGGTGTCTGCCTGTGAAAAAAACCACGTGAATGAAATAATGCCATTCCCCAGTTTTAGTTTGGTATCTGAAAAACAACTGTAAAATCTGTGTTGAAACAATGTGGGGGAGGCACGACATGGGTTACTGCTTTGTGTGGATAATGTAGATGCAGTGTTGAAGTAATGCTTTTGGACAGCTAAACCAGTATGTAAAAATTTGTGTATGGTCTGTCTAACGGTAATTTTATCTCAAAAAACTTTCAAAGTTCCCTTGAGGGGACAGGATACGTCCAGCAGAAAAAGAAGCACTATAGCTGTATGCTGTTACAATGATAGGGAGTGACTGCAAAGGCAGGGACCCTTGTCAATAGATTTTGACCCAAAGCTCCACTTGCCCTTAGTAAGGTTTAGTCTCCAGACTTGTATATGTAAGGGCTAGAAAAGTACATATGTTTATGCAAAAGACATGAACATTGCCTGCTAAGTAAGTGGCTGGACTGCTGCCATCTTTGGGTAATCTACTACAATAGCATATGTTGGCGAGAAAACATGTTTATGTAAATGACCAATTTGTAGACAAGGAATGCTGAGTGGGATTTGTCTCATCTGAGGAGGCCTGACTTTAAAAGACTGGAAGATTAGCCTCGTCAATAGTAATTACTCCCTCTTCCTCCAGCCCTTGCAGGGGAAGAATGATACCCTGAGCACTCCACTGCTCACTACCTGCTGCTGTGTGATAATTGCTTTGACTCAATCAAACCTTAATTAAAATGTTATTGATAATTTGTCTGCAAAGAAACACTTGCTGACATTTCTTAACGGGGGGTCAAATCATGTCATCGCTTACCTTAATCAGCTAAAACTTTAAAACTAAAATTTACCTTGGTCTTTTTGCTTTACTGTGGAAGAGTTGGTCAGTAAGTTTTCACCCTCTTGATTTCTATATGCAGAACTAACTGGTGAAAGTAGAGTACACGATGATATGCAAGGAGATCCAGGGATGGCGTGCAAAACCAAAAAAGTGTGTATAGAGATAACACTTTCCAATTAAGATAACGTATCAATTGCTTAGTAACTGTAGCTGAGCAAAGCTCAACAATTTTATTTCTTCTACATCTGTTTAAATACTTTCTTCTAATTTTTGGATCTGAAGTGTATCAATAAACTATTTTCACTTAAAGTTCCAGTAGAAAAAAAACATAGATCCTTGTAGTAAAACTCAAAACTGCTCAATTTAGTGAGTTACACCAAAATACATATTTCAAGTGATTTTAAAGAAAAATCGCTGAGGTTGACTCCACTCAGGTTACTTCAGGAACAAAGATTTTCTACATCTTTGCATGTTTGGAACACATCATCTATTTGGAATTTATTGTGCGTAGGGATAATTGAATAATGTGTTTCAGGTTCGTTTGATTTGCGGAAAATAATAGACAAATCTTATGTTTACGAAGTGGGTCAATTTTATATAATTTCAAATTTGGTTCCCATGTTAGACATTAACACAACCATTTGCGTGTTTTTAAATCAGTAGTAAATGCATGTAGATGTCGTAGATGCAAATAGTAGCAGATGCGTTAGTAGATGCAAGTAAGTGCCTTTTAATCGTCTAGATGTATGTGATGAGTCACCTTTTTTACACCAGCTATGAACTTACAATGCTGTTGTTTTCATTAAGTTGCCTATTATGCAACTTAATGAAAGTTGTATATATTCATATACATACACACATATTATGCACGTGTGTATGTATATGAATATGTATATTTCCACATATGCATTTATATACATATGAATCTCAAAATTATATTGGGGTCATAAAAGAGAAGAAATTTGTTAATCTCTGAGAGTGATCAGATGTGTTTGGCCAAGAAATCCTACAACTTTGGTCTCTGACAACGCTTGAGTCCTGCTTCAGAGAACATTGCCATTAGGTGTGTACCTGAAGGGAATGTAGCTTGGCAAAAAAATTAGTGTGTGGAATGGTGCCAATGAAGAACAAGGGTTTTGTATTAGCTATTGTTATTGTATATACTTGTTTTGATTTCCGGTTGGGAAAATCTGTTGGAGAAAACCTGTCATTGACTATACCCACTCTGACTTCAGCTTAATCTTTCAACAAATGTCTGATCAGCTGTCTTTGCTGGATGTATTTTGGTAAACTGTAACTAGTTTTTGTTCAGTATTTACTGATCTGTCTTTGAATACACATGCTGCAGGAGTATAGGATGTTTTCTCCAGTTGCTTTTTCAGTGGTTTTTAGCATTACATTTTAGATACTTTATGAATTTCTGTATTTTGGTATTTTTGTTCTGAGGCTATAAAACAACTTATGCTTTTAAACAGCCAGATAAAAGCAGTAGCTTGATGGAGCTAGTGAGTTTGGTTTTTTAAAAAATGGTTAAGTAAAATCTGCTTAGGAAAGGTATTGATGCTGCAAGAGAATATTTTATAGCACGCGCTTAAATTTCTTCTAATACATGCACATGAAGGAGTCATTCAGTTAACTGGAGTTGTCAATGTACAACCTTATGTGTGTAATTTTGTTGGGGGAAAAAAAGAGACAATCTAGTGTGCTAACTTCAAATGAAGTTTATTCAGAGCACATAAGCACTTTCAAAAGCAAAACAGCTGTGCCCAGGAAAAGCGTTGGCTAGCTTGTGGCCTGGGACATCATTACTGATCACTCATGCTGTGTTATTACAGAGATTTTTCTAACTGTTATTTTAGAAGACACAGTTTTTAATTTGTAGAGTGATTTTTTTCCTCTTTGGCCTCCATCTTCACATCAAAGTCTAAACATTCTGATTGCTTCCGTGATTGAAGCAAATCTCTGTGGGAGGAGATTTATTCCAGTATACATCTAGCAGATAGGGTAGGGATTTTCTTTGCTCTCATAAGCAGATTATGTAAAAGCAGGCATAAATTGAGTCTCATTAGTGCTGGATGTAGGAAGGCCAGTTTCTTCATTCTCTCTCCACCCGTATTTAGCATAAAATGTTACTCCATGCTCCAATATGCTTTTGTGATCTCTTTTTCATAGCTGACATAACTCAGATACACTTTACGTTTAAATGGTGCTCCACATTACCAGTGTTGTACAAATCATTAACAGTCCTTGTCATTCCCCATTCATTTTTGTGATGAGAAAGCGATTATCATCATCATCTTTACAGAAAAGTCTAACAGACAGGAAAGCGAAGAGGCTTCTTGATTGTGATTCACTGGCAGAGACTCAGCCCCAGATAATGACAATGCCTGGAGTAGAATGGGTGGTCACTAGAGTGCAGTTCTGACTGCTGAACCGTGCTGCCTTGCTGGGAGGAGAGGTAAGAAAGGATTTAATAAGAAGTGCTAGGTGGCCGGAGGCAGCTACGTTAGGAAATGAGGCAGTACTTACTGCAAGGTCCATATAGCTGTTGTATTTCCTTGCCAGGGAAGTGAAAGCATAAATATTCAGCCAGATTTCTAACTATTCCTATGCAGTTAAGGGGACTATGCAATCTGCTTGTAGCTAAATCTCTGTGAATAGAATGGCAATTTTTAGTTGCAAGACAGCTTACCTCTCCTATTCTGTTGTCTTATGCAGGGTATGTGTCAAGCATAGACATCGGATTTCTGTGATTCCTCATCGCAATAGTCCTGTTTTCCTACTTTGAATCCACTGAGCAGGTGACCAGTTTCCAGTTAGATTTTTCAGAAGTGGTTTTGTTTCAGTTGTAGTGAGACCCACTTCTTAAGGAAGAAATCTGGTTGCACATCAAGCATGTATTTTGCGACTCCAATGAAGTCCTGCTTGAGATTTCTCCTGACTCACACTAGCCTTCAGTCTGTTCCAAAGATCTGTTCTGATCTGCAGATCTCCTTCTATTTAAGTCTTTGCTAAGTTTGTTCTGAAGAATTTGTTCTACCTCATCCGAGCCATAGAAATGAGTAATTTCTGTTGTCTCACTAATTTAAACAGTTACTTCTCCCTGAAGGTAGCGCTATTCCATCTTCTCCTTCACCTTTCTGAGGACTGTAGCCTTAGTAGCTCATGTTTATTGTCTTGTTTGTTGTTGTGTCTGTTTTCAGATGTAAGCCCGCTTAAGCCCACCGAGCTAGTTTACAAGAGCTTTTCCTCATTGTCCTGGTTTCAGCTGGGATACAGTTAATTTTCTTCCTAGTAGCTGCTGTGTTTTGGATTTAGTATGAGAATAATGTTGATAACACGTATTGTTTTAGTTGTTGCTAAGTAATGGTTATAATAAGTGAAAGACTTTTTCAGCTTCCCATAGAAGCGAAGAGGGAGCATAGACAGGACAAGCTGGCCAAAGGAATATTCCACACCACAGATGTCATGCTCGGTATATAAATGGGGGTTGGCGAGGGGGCAGGGATCTGCGATCACTGCTCAGCACGGGCTGGGCAATCGATCATTGAGTGGTGAGCAATTTATTTTGTATATTCTTTTACCGTTATTATCATTATTATGTTTTTCTTCTGTTACTGTTCTATTAAACTGTCTTTATCTCAACCGATGAGGTTTTTTTCCCCTCATTTTCCCTCTCTTTTCCCTACTCTGGTGGGCGGGCAGAGGGTGGGAAGTGAATGGCCGCATGGTCCTAGTTGCCAGCTGCAGTTAAACCATGACACTCATTACTTTTAGTATCTAAATTCTTTAACATTTGAAACATGAAGCACAAGTACCGTGCCTTGGGCTTATCTGGTGTAATTTGTGTTTCTTTCTCATTTCATATTTGCAGCTAAAACTGAATGAGGGGAAAAAAAAATTCAATGATGTAAGCAGAAGTAGTAATCTTACAAGAAAGCAAAAATGGAATCCAGAACTGATGTCCTCTTTGTAGTCTAATCAAAAATCAAGCCCAGGCTAAGAAAAAGTTGACTAACTCCGAACAATCTTTTTGCATTTTCAATCATTGTGGCAAAAGCATAAAAAATAATAGTGTCAGAAACTAGTAATCTTTCAAACTTTTTTCCTTAGGAAATCCCATTGTTTTGCCATTAATATAGTATCTTATTTTGTATCAACTACACTACTTAGAAAGAAAAACTATGTTATGTATAATGATAGCTTAGCATAAACACTTCCCATTTAGCCTATTACTTTGAGATCCTGTATTAGTGTCTGACACATTTGTCTCATCATAGTTTGACCAACATGACACAGAAGTATTAGCAAATTTCTTGAAGCTGCATAATGTACCTTTCTGTAAAAGATAAGTCTCTCAAGTGTGTACTGTATTAAAAGAGAAAAGCTGAAGGGGAGTATAAAGTCATGCGTGGTGTTCTGGATTCCTGTAGATGAAAAATCCTAAGGACTTTGTATAGTGAAATTTTACCATAGAAGAAATTACCCAGCTGAAATTCTTCCCAATCTCCATATACCATTTATCTGTAGTTGTCAGATAATACAGCATCCAACTAGTTTAGTCCTTGACAAGCTTAGATGTGTGTGAAAAGTCAAGTGATGAAATAAAATGGATGATATACCAGCCCTAGGAGGTTCCATAGTTCCGTAGTTTGAGGTCAAAACAGAGTTGCCTAAAATTGTGACTGTGGATTTGTCCCAGATAGCATCTCATGCTGTGGGTCAAGGTCATCCAAACTGCCAAATTTCTGTTATAGTCTATATATATATATATATATACACTTTGTTTCATGAGTGGTTGTGAGAATAAAATCTTAAACCAGGATCTGCAAGGGAGCACCACTGTATTTATTCAAGTACTGATCATATTTGTTTTTACGGGCTGCTTAGGTTTGGAACTTGCCTTTATCTGTGTTTGTGATACAGTGTTTAACTTGCAGATGACATATAGAAGTTTTTCAATAGCTCCTCTTCTATTATACTTTATATTCAGCCTTGTGTTCTTGTTCTAACAGGCACATTCTTTCCCAATGAATCAGAAATACAGATCTTCCAACAGAAGGATTTTTACAGCAGTGTTTTCCTGCCTGAGCCACTTACCTATCATACAACTGTCTACTGAAGAAATTTCAAAATTTCTTTAAATAATCATCACTGAAAGAGAAGGGAATGAAAAATTGTTACAGTAATAGAGAGTAGTGGAAAAAGCGTGCAGAAGCAGATGAGCTTTTCTTTTGCTGTTCTTGCAAAGGTGTTTTGTTTTCCTCCAAATGTTTGTTTCCTTTTCAAATCTGGTCTCTAGTTGAAAGTTTGTTTTACATAAATGATTTTTTGGCAGGGAAACCCTAGATGACGTGTCTAATGTATACTGCAGGCATCTGTTCTTCTCTGATACTAAGTCCTGCTAGAACATTTTAAAACCTTTCGACTACCAGATGGCTTTATGAGTGTTCAAGAGAACTTTTTCCTTTTGAGCCTGGGCTCAGGTTATCTCAGTCCAATCATTTTGGTTTGTGAATTCTGAAAAAAGCATCGGGAAAATACACGAGTACAGTGATACTTAGTTTAATAATACATACTTATCAAACTTTTCCTCTTTCTATGTCCTAAAATTTAAAGGAAAGAGTCACAGCGGCCCATTTCATGATGTGCTGGTTTCATTAGTATAACATGATTTGTGGAGTTTGTGGCAGTTGTTTAGTCTTTTGGCAAATAAATGCTGAATTTTCATATGGAACTTGAAGAATTTAACTACGTTGGGCACAAAGTTATATACCTTACCAAGCAGAATCAACGTGTCTCTTTGTGCCTTTTAAGATGATGTGGTTTAACAGGGTTTTTAATTTAGTGACATGCTTTTTAGTTTAAGAATTCCTGCCATTGGTTGTTTGCAAAAAAAACCCCAAATAAAACAAAGGAAAAAATGAGAAAAGGCCTTTATATTAGGACTTGATTACTTTAAATATTAGATTCATTTTGAGGTTTAAAAACTTCATTAAATAATCACAGTAGATATAGCACTGAGTCACCCTGTTTGATTTTTCTATTGCTCATCTTAATTAACCATAACAAGGAGAATTTTTTAAAGTGACTAAATGACTTAGAAGAACATGTAGCAGTGAAAATGGTGTGCTTAGATACCTTTGAAAATATTGTATCCTGTGTTTACTGTAATCTATGTTGAACTTTACAAATGCATAGGGCAAAATGTGCTACAGTCAAGTCAAGCACTTTGATGCAGTCAGTAATGATCTTGATAAAAATCTTTGTTTTCGGAGCATAAGCATTACTTTAAAAACATTAAAAATGGGTTGATGAAATCACAAGGGACCGTGAACATTTTGTCCTGTCTATGAGGTTTGCTGTAACGCTCGTTGTCGGCTGTAAGCAGAACCAGAAGTAACAGGAATGTTTTAAATAGCCAGGGGAGTTGGAACATCCGTAAACAATAGAGAGAATGGAATTGACCTTGACTGAAGTTTGGGTTACTATATGGTCTTAAGTTAAACAGAATCTTATGTTTTGCTTTCCTTATATGAGAGCCTGATTTGAAGCTGAATCTTCCCGTATCCTCCACTGGGTTTTGAATAGGTTTCAGAGGAATCTCCCATGGTTATTGTGAAGGTTAGTAAGTTAATGTTTGTGTAGCGCATAGAAAATGTAAGGTAATCCCTACTCAGTGAATATGTTGAATTTAGAAGCAGCTGTACTCCAGGTATAGATGGAGAGAAGGGAAGGGTGAAAGACAAGCTACGTTATCTACACAACTGTGACTACATCATGTGATTAATGAACATTATACCACTGTGATAATTGAGGAGCTATAGCCTCTTGAATCTTCCTCATCCAATAAATCTATCCTGTCTGAAATAAGCCTTCCAAAAACTTTAGTGAGTGGCAGCCTTGGAGGAGACAACTGTTTCACACTCCTTATACTCCATGAGTAGGGTTTTACTGTTCTTCAAAAAAAAAATGAACTTTTTCTTGGGGGGGGGAAATTACTCTCTTTGAGCAAATGTATAGATAAGGTATTATTGTATTATGCTAAATATTAGTGATTCAAGGTGAATGCTTCTGTTTTGGGGCTTTGTTATCTGCATTGAGGCTAACTACTGATGCTAGCATGTGGATTTTGTCTTACTAAGCTATTCTAGACAGGCAGAAGATGTGATTATTTGCAGGCATGTCCAAAGACCAGCTGTAAGAGTAAGGTGGCATCATGGAGCGAGACACTTTCAGCTTAGCTCTTGTAAAAGACAGTTTATTCTATAAGTTCAATAAATATAGCCCCGTTGCATTTGGATTCCTAGTCATAATATGTCACCTTTGAATCTGAAGGATTACCGTTTGGGGAGGAAGCCAGAAAGAGAGGGTGGTGAAGACAGGAGAGGGCTGGACTTGGAGACTATTCAAAGGAAACCTGCGATTGCACGTGGTGATGTTGTGTTTGGAATAATGAAACCAATTAGCAGTACTCTGGGCTAGTGCAGCAGTCCCTATGGACATGGTAAGAGAGAAAAAAACGACACGTTAATTTTCACTTACTATTAAGTGCCTTTAAAGATGCTTGGCTTTCTGCTATCTCTACCCCTTCCACATAGCCAAAAGGATGTTCCCTTGTTTTATTACCTGACATTTCTTTGCCTCGCTTTTTCAGTAAAGTACAATTGAGATCAAGGAGGATAGTGAACTTTTGAGGTAAAAATCAGGGATAGCTGCAAGGTATGTTTTACAGCCAAAGAAGATCACTTATCGTTTGTGCTACTAAGAGCCAGGGGGTAGCCTCTGTGTCTACACGCGTCTTTGCAGAAAAATTTAAAGATAAACAATGATGCTGAGAAGCATTCTTTTAATCCTGCCTATTACACCAGAAATGCCTGAGAATTGAACAGAAGAGCTTAGAGAACACACTGAAATGCTGTAGTAAATAAACATATTTGGCTGTAGATAAAGTCGGCTGGACACATCTCCCTCCAGAGATGAATAATGCAGCCCTGTGTGGCAGCCAGAGGGGCCAGTTAAGAGTGATCTGAGCTGCTTGCAGCCCTCAGGAGATATTAACAATTGCATTTAATGCTTACGTAGCACTTTCCCAATGTTTAGGTGGATTACTGGAGGCTTGTAACTTAAAGGCTTCTGATGACTTAAAACAGAAGAATAGCTGAAACCCATTAAAATAAAAAATGCCCACAGAAAAGCACCGTATTACCTGCCTAGACCTCCAGCTCTGCAACAAGAGCATGACAAAGAATAAATAGAACTAGAGGGCAGAAACATCTTCCTTCTTACGGACATGCCCTAGGACAGGAGCACTCAACCAGGAGCAAAAGAAGACACGAGTCCTCTCAAACTTGAGCTTCATCAAATGTAGCCTGTTACATATGGGGTATGTACTAGGTCATATACACAATGATCAAACAAAAACCAGGCATGGCATCGTATTGATAGCAATGGTAGAAAAAGGGGTTTTTCAGCATGATAGTAATAAATTAAACTGTATTCTTGCTAGCCAAAATGTGATCTGGCCCTAATGTGTGTAAAAGGGCCAGTAAGGAAGACAGAAAATAAGGCTGAAATAAAGCCAGTCCATGTGAAAGGAGATATATGTTGCAGTCCGTAAAGTGGGGAAAAATAGCTAAAAATTTATGTTTTCCTTAAGTGGAAGTGAAGAAGTTGGTAAAGGATTCTGGTGGTGTGAAGTAAGAGTCATCTCCGTGGGTTACCTCCAGGCTGGTGGAACTGAGTTGGCTCATGAACAAAACACCAAGCAACAGCATCCTAACCAAACCTCCCGCTAATATCCGGTACGGACTAGATAGTAAAGGTTTGAAGCAAATCATACCAGACATCTTTTCTAAGCCATTAATGGCAGTGCATTATTGCCAGCAGATACTGTGGCATTAGAAAATAAAATGCACAGATACCAAAACCATGGGATGATATTATCAAAAGGATGATCCAAGTATTCGGTTGTCATGACAGTTGCCTAGTATTTCCTAATACCGGACTTACTTTTCAGTTGCTTATAACTCTGCCTGGCTTTAGTTTGGTAAATTTTAAACTGAATTTTATTTATTCTTTTTTTTTTTTAATTTACTGTGAAAGTTCTATCATTTTTTTTGTAATATTAGGCAGTAAATGGCCTTTGAAGATTAGGTATACATTTTTTGCCAGTGAATGAAGAAGGTAAGTGGAACTGCATGCAAGAAAGGATTATATGCTCAAAGACCTATTTGTAATATATACCTAACAAGCTGAGCCAAGGTTGTGCAAGCAAAGTCAGCATAAGTTTGGGCAATTACAGCTCCAGCGTTTCTGGTCCGTATCTCTGGGATAGGAGTTTTGGAGTATTAAGAGCTCAGAGTAAACACGTCTGTGCAGTCCCATTTGAATTTACCGCTGGCTTTGTCCCACGGGAACAACCAGTTATTTCTGTGCTTTCTTCCCCAAACACATGAATCCTGGAGGTTTCTATCAGCTCAAATGCAACACTGTGCCTGAGATAAGCAAGAGACATTCCTTGTTGAAGTGCCAGAGAAGGTAGCGCTGAATCCCGTGGGTGTCTCTCCTTATATGCTGTATGTGCTTCAACCTCCTGTGCACATGTGGCAATAGCAGTATTATTTGGTTTTCCTTCCCCCCTCCTTTCTCTCACTCCCAAAATTGGGGACTTGACTCTAATACTATTTTAAGCTGTTTTCTGAAGAATAGATCTGTTGCTGAACCTTTTATCCTTTTGACATAGAAGGACAATTATGTGGTAGACATGTTACCTCTTTAATCTTTCCCATGAAGTATAACTGAAAACAAGTGTGGTTTTATTGTCAACAAATAACATGATGACTTGACTCATCAAAGCATTAGCTAAGTTGCTTATCATTAGCATCTAACTGTAAAAGCAGCCCTACTGGATTCATTGGGTCTGCTTATAGAGCAAGACGTCTCTTACCATGAGTAAATGTAAAGAAGTGGTTCTCTAGCACTAGAACAGGCAGAAGAACTGCCAAGAAAAAAAAATGAGGTCTTCATTATTTCTTTTTAATTTTGACTTCTAGCAAGTTCTGATAAAGCTAGTAGGAATTTGTAGGAATGTGGAGGGAATAAATACTGAGGTAGCATATCAAGATTTGGCTTCTCCTGGTCAGGGGAAAAAGAGACAGTCTGATGCTAATAGCTCAGCACACTGCAAATATAGCAATGCACGAGCCATGTGAGCAGTTATGTGCATGCTTGACCAGACAAATATAATTGTGCTTGGTCAACCTGATGCAATGGTGACACATGACGTGTTCCTTTCCAGCAAGGTATGATGTGCAGTTTTATCATGCCACATTGCACGGGCCAGTAATCAACCTAGAAGTGCTCTTAGTATAGGAAATCAAGTGGTTCTTTTGTAATTATTAAGGAAAATACACTGTAGCTGTATTTCTGCTTGAGATTTGTGCATCTGTTTTTCAGTCAGGTGAAACGTTTCATTTTATAAACCTCAAATCACTATGCAATCCAATATGCATTGTCATTTAATTTTAATCTTAGCATTTTCTGTCCTTTGTTCTTGATTTTTTGGTTTTTTTTTATCCAAACATATGAAACCAGAAGACTATATTTTGTCTTCAATAACAGCCTTCAGTGACTTTATTTCTGGTTTTGGAACATGTATGTATAAAAGCATATGGATCTCTGTGAGCTCAAAACTCTCACTTCTGTTTGTAGTGATAATGAAAATTCAGGAGTTGGTCCAATAAACATCCAGTTACATATCCACATCTACTTGCATGCGTAATTATACATGCAACTTTTTAAAAATTAGTTCATTCATAATTTTGCTTACACTGCCACTGACAAAATGGTCATTCATCTTAATATTTCAAGAGCATGCTTGACAGTATGCCCATTTGTATAATACAGTTAGCAAATTTATGATTACAGAAACACTTAAGTCCTCAGATGGCTGGGAAAGCTGATTATTTGTAGATGGTGCAGGCAGCACTTTGGAAGCCTGAGCACCTAAGTCTTTCTGTGATGAACTCAAATATAGGAAGCATATCTGTCCTTTGGGGACCAGTTCTTTGGAGAATCATCATTTGCTTGGTTTTGTTTTTTTGGGGTATATTTGCATGGGAAAAGGTGCAGAAAAGTAACATTTCCATGCCATAATTCATAACAAAGCTGAAAAAAAGGTTAAAATCCTCTTGTGTTTTCTTTATAACTAGATGAATTTTGTTAAAAGACTTAAAATAACCAATGTTTTTTGAAAAATCTTTCTTACTGCAAAACTTTTGTTTGCAACAATCTCCGAGACTTGCATTTGGCTTGATTTTCTAAGCAATTTGGCTCAAATGCCACACAAAGATATTTTCAAAATGCTAAGAGAATCTCATAATACAATTTTCAAGATTTGAGTGATGTTATACCTTCAAAACACTAATATTCTTCTTATACTAAAAAGATTTCTACTGTATGTAGGGTACCAAGTTCAGTGTTTAAGTTCCTCATGTTGAAAATGTTCATAACAGTGTTACTGTTGTTGAGTTGCATGCAATCAGATATTTTAGCTGATTCTCTGTATTACTGCTGTGTATCAGAGTAATAGGTTGCAGATTTATTTTTTTGTTCAGTAATTTTCCAGTCTTTTTATGAATATGATGAAGAATTTTGCATGTTATGCAGTCTAATTCCTTACTTCTGAACTAATGATTACACAAATCCAACGTGAAGTTCACTGTCTGTGAAGTTTTGGAATTGATGCTATTTCTCAGTTTGTTTGACGTCAGATATTTCACCCCGATATTAATGACTGTGGTCTTTGCAGGCAATTGTTTTTACAGCAGAATGAGAAATAAAAAAGAGCAACAAAAATGATACTAATGCCCAGTAACTTGGTGGAGGGTGTGCCAAAGTTATACTTTTCTTGAGGTTTTCTAGTAAGTTTTTCTATTCAATGCTGGATTCTTATAGCAGAACTTACTGGGAAGAGCTTGGTGTCTTAATTTTCATCATTCACGCAAGTCCTTCATATCCTACTGTGCGTCTGAGGGGGACATCCTGCCCATTGCCAATTTTTTCCCCTTGGTATTCTAAAATAGTATTGAAGTGAAGGATGTGCTCAGTGGATTGCTGGTTGATTTCAGGCACTGTGTGTAGCTTCTATGTATCAAACGATAAATTTTTCTCTGGAATTTTGGGAGGAAAATTAGGTTTAAAGGTTTTATATCTATTTCAAAAACATGCTTCACTCAAACTTCACACTTCTCTTTCATCCTCCCTTTATGAATACCTGCTGAGATGGAATCTTATTTTTATTTCTTCAGTGGTTTTTTTGGTGCCACCTTGATTAAAAATGTGAAATGGCAACAAATTTTTCTCTCGGAATGTATCTGCACAATATTTGGTAGTAATCATATAATCTGTCTGATTGCATAGGCTGATTGCAAAAGCAGGTGTTCGGATTGATTACATAAAACAGCTTCCCTTTTGCAAATAACTGTCATTAAGGGGCAAATTGTGCTCTCATGCTAGTTTAATTCCAAAGTCACTCCATTAAAATTAATGGAAAGTCTTTGGATTTCAACCAAGATAAGGTGTTTAGTGAACAGTTCAGATGGCAAACTGGCATCTTACTGTATTTGGTGTGGTTTTTTTTTTTTTCCCCCAGGTGTGCTTCTAAAGCCAGAGAGGATGTTTTGGGGTGATTGTGCAGAGGTCTTTATCTGACTTACAGATTAAAGAAAGGAGCTATGTAAAGTGTATTTTTTTTTTAATTGTAGTGGGAATTTCAGGTCTGAGTGTTATATAAACAAAGTATTTTATTCTGTTGGTGTCATTAATGGCACTGAAAAATGGCCTGGAAATAGGCCTCAGGTAGAAAATATAGCATACTTCAGGAGCGTCATTCATTTGCCACGGCTTCCTCTACAATTCCTAATGTGAGTAATGCTCCTCTATGGCAGCTGTGGACCTTTCTTCAGTTGAAATATGATTCCATTAATGTAGAGATGCATTGAGGTTACTTGGATACTAATAGCATCCCAATATCTCCTCGTAAGACCTGAAGTATTCCTACATTCCCCCACAGGGCATTCATTTGCTGTGATATTGAGTGGCATGGTGTTAGATTTGCTCTCACCAGCCCCTCTTGATCTTTGGGTTATTCTGCTTCATGAGATGAACTACATTTTACAGCAAAAGCAGAACACATGCAGTGAACCCTAATCTAGGAAATAAAGTTGCATCATTTTGAAGTTTTACTCTACATAACAGTGTTTTCATGTAACAAGTATAGGCAGCGTAGTATTAAAGAGATAATTAGCGGAGATGTGGGGAAAGTCCAGCAAGCCAGCAAAATTATGCCAGTGTAAAAGTGATGTTAGAAATCTGCAGTACTATCACATGCAGTTTCAGCAGTGTTGCGCTCATAAGAGACTGTTGTAGTGGCCTCTTCAAGCCCTAGAAGGTATGAATCCGTGAGGGTTTTATAGTTAGGGAAAATACAGCAATTGCTCTGTATTTTTACGGTAAATAAATACTTCTAAAAATTGTTTGGTGTCAATAATTTAATGCAAAACTGACTCGGCTTTTTACATACAGGTTGCAGTCTGCCTTTTGGATCAATTCCTCCAACAAATGGAAGCCTCATAATAGATATATTTGAGCATTATGTGGTGCTCAGAGTTAATATTAAGACACACAGCAAAACATTTTATGATTTTCTTACAGGGCTTCATTGTCTTTTTTATATCACAGAAAGAGAGATAAAGGGTTCTATCCAGGTTTTTCAGTTACTTGACTTTCTCAAGCATGCACTGCATTTGAACAGGAACATTGCTTAATGCTATCATATTGCAACTCAAGTTCTTTGCACTAAAACCAACACTGTCATGATTTGAGCACAGCTGAGTTGATTCTGTTGTCTAATCTGTAAGTTCACAACCTGCTGTACAAGTGATAGCTTATCAAAACTTGATTAAGAGGTAGAAACTGGGGAGACAGGATAGGAATCTCAAATGTTACACCTTTCGAACTCTCACTTGGAAACCCCGACGGCAAATAGCTGATAGCAGTAGGTTGCTATTGCAAAGGCTTGAACAGGCCCAGTAAAGGGCAGTGGTGCACATCTGTGTCAGCTGTGTCTCAGCAGTGATACCTGCCTCTCAGTTACACTTATCTCTGAAGTTTCATGGGAACATACTAGACAAGGATATTGCATGCACAGAGCTCGGTAAAAAGTTGACTGTCTTGTATGATGCTGAGTTGGAAAGTTACTGATAGAGGATCTGTAAAGGGTGGTGAAATTCAGAACAGAAAAACACTTTAATAAACCCTAACTCTTGACTCTAATGAATGTTGATTGACTGTGTAACTTTTAGGTAGGTTTGAGTTGGAATAAATGTCAAATATAATTCAGTTCACACAGCAGTGTGGAAAGAACTGTTACTTCCCTTGGAGAAAACCTGACAGCCCAACTTTCTTAAAGGGCTTTTCTGTCTTGCTCGTTTGTTCTCTCTTTTTAATGAATCCTTTCACAATTGACACTTCCCTAACAAAAGGTAACACAGGTCATTCTATTAAAGAGAATATTCTTCCATCAGCGACATCACAGCTGTAATCTGAGATCAGAAACTATTATTTCTCTTTCATCTGATGGAGAGGATGAGTTGTTACTCATAAGAATAGTGTGGTGCTCTGAAGTGATGTCTACAGACTGCGGGTGCTTGGTATTAATGGCACGTGTTGAGAACAGGTATTTAACTGCCATAAATATGAAATATGTGTGTATATATATATGAAACTAAGAAATGTGTGGTATTAAGTTCTTGAGTGAAAAAGAAAATGCACTGCTCTACTCAGCTCTGCAACAGACTTTACTTTTACAGAATCCTTTAGGGAGTGGATTTGGGGGATGGTGGGAGAGGACAGCAAGGATCAAAATTGCTTAGTGCCTATGATTAAGATCAGATTTTCAAGCTGTCAGAGTGCCAAGTTCTGACATAACTGGAAAACATACTCATGGGGTCACAATAGGAGTTGCTGTATACTCAGCATTTTTGAAAACCAGGTCTTTACCTTCTATTAAAGCATGTAAATAAGGTTTTTTGAAAGCTAGTCTTTGTTTTTCTCCATCAATTCACGACATGGAGAGCGATGGTAATATTTTTCCCTTGTTCTTCAGTCTCTTTTCGTTTTTACATTACAAATAATGGTCAGGATCTGTCTCCCCTCCTCTGTGCTCACATTTCTGATCTGCTGTGGTTGGTTCAGAGTCACAGAAGCATTCAGAAGTCCTTCAGATCCATCTGTTGTATTTTAGTCTCCTGAGGCAGAGTCATACTGCTTTAAATTGTTGCGGATTTCTAAGATGACCAGTATGTGTGCCAGTCAAAGTCAGGAGGAACAGGAGTGTTAGATTTGCTTCTAACAAGGGAAAGACCAAGCTGGAGTGGGTTGAAAAATGAAGAATTTGCCTGCAAGAGCAAGCAAGCAAGGTGTAGGAGCAGAAAGATGTAGGAGCTGGAGATTGCTTTTGACAAGTGCTTTAGGAAGCAACTGTCACGTCAACAATTCAACCACGTTTAACTGAGCCTCCTAGGTTGCCGCCCCGTGTTGAATGCTGGGCTACGCGTGAATTCATCGTTGTAATGAAAATAAAGAACTGGATGTGTCTGAAGAGCAGGGGGCTGGGTAGAACTACTAAGAGCCACTATTGAAACATAAAAACGGTTTGTCCCTGTAAAATGTAGCCATTCTGTTCTGGATGTAATTAAATAAGTAAGACTGACAGATAGTAAAGAAATGATGGAGGGGAAAAAAAGCACCTGTATTGTTCTCAGGTAAGACTGAGATTCCGTTTGTATCTGTATTTGTTACAGAAAATAAGGCAGATAGAAATCCAGTTTGGTGGAAATGGCATTATTTATATAGAGAGTAGGAATTGTGAAAAAAATATTTTCTATTACTGGCACTGGTTTTTTATACTTCTCTTGAGATGTTTAAGACAATCAGTTTGGTAGTCCAGTCAGAAGATAAATTTTGACACTTTCTAACCATTCCTTAATCATGCAGCTGTTTATGACTTGGGAGAGAAGCTGGTTCTGTGGTGTGGGTAATGATGATATCCCCCTGTGATTACTCAGAAGGCAGCAGGGCTTGTAAGGTTTCCTGCAATTTTTGTCTACACAAGTTGTACAAAAGCCACTCTGGGATATAATATTTCTCATGCAGCAAAATACTGTGCTTCAAAAGTTCTTAAAATTACTCTAGTAAATACATTTCCTATGCAGATAAAAACGAAATAACTTAAATCTTTGAATGATTTGCACCACTGTATTTCTCTGCCATATTTTGCTGCCATGGTATATATTCCCACTTGCATTAGTACTGCTTTGACATAAGAATCATAATTGATTTTTCTTCATTTTAGCCACATCTCTTTTTTACAGGATGACCATTTCAAGGTGGAAGGCTATGGTACACACTTAATGCTTTCTGAATTGCTACTCGGAATTGAATGGATTGAGTTCAGGATGGAAATTGGGGAGTGAGGGAGACAAATACTCAGATAATTCAGCAGTATTTGCAAAATCATGTATGCATGTATGTATGTATTTGCAGTGGGAATCCATGGGTGTTGAAGTCCTATCATATTATTCCCTAGCACAACAGGTGAAGCTTGTCTTTGCAGAAGACAGAGCTTTCTTGGGATTTGGTCTGAGGGAAGGCTGAGAACTGCCAGCAACCTCTGTGTCTTCTCTTCCACCTGCAAGGGGCACTCTTGATCTTGTATTCTCCAGGGTACAGAAGTGTGTATATTTTAATGAAACTCCAGATGTAGACTGCAGAAGTGCCTCCTTGAAAAGCATTTTTAAGGATCTCTCTGTGATCAAACCCTGTCATTCCATTAATTCAAATAAACCGATACAGAACTCAGCATCCAGAAGCACCAGTAACTCACAATGCTGATGGAGTGACCTTTTTTTCTGAGGCAAAGAATGGTTTATACTGACTTACAGTCAGCATGATTTGACATGATGTGGCTTTTGATTGCTTTTACTGAGTAATTCAAGTACGGTCCATTCAGAATTTGTAATTTAATGGTCAATGCTGTGATTCTGCTTTTTCTTCAGAGTGGTAAGACTGCTAGATCTAAAAATAGATATATTGGCTAACTTTCAGACCAGAAATGGGGGGTGGGAGGGTGGAATGGGGTGCTAATACAAGTGTTAACTTTTCACACTGAATTGAGCACCTCTTGATAACATGAAAGTCATGGAAGACTGGTGTGCTATACAGGATAAACCAGCTCCAAGGCCTGAATTCTTACACCTCTGAAAAACCAAGACACTCATCCCAAATTATTTTACTTCAGTGGATGGTCACAGCAAACCTGATTCTGCAGCTTCCTCTTACATTAGTTATTTCACCAAAACACCTCACATATTAAAGTGGAGGACTGTAGAGACCTCTACCTCCAACTCTATTTTTTTGAAAGGTCAAAATAGATCTGGATTTCATAGCTTTAGCCAAAATTTTTACACTGGCAAATATGATTGAACCAGATTTTATAGCAAGGGGTTTTATTCCTCAGGGTAAAGATTTGTATCTGTTAGACTGAGCTTCAGCAGGTTTAATGGTCTTCATATTTGGTTGTGTCATTTCTAGAGGGAACTATGAAGTTGAATGGGTGAAGGTTACACTTAATTCATGGAAAATCTACTTTTGAGACTTCTTTTGATGGCACAGATGATGTTTATTTTTTTTCATTGTTTTACATTAAATGGTCAAAATGCCAGTGTGGAAAATGAGAGGGGAAACCACACAGTATGAAACCCATGTGCTTTTTTGGAGAAGTGTTAAGTATGGATATTCTGAAATACTTACAACAGAGGACAGTTTAATATTAAGTCATATTTAAATTCCATCATCTTAATCCTACATTGCACATAAGTATTATATCCATCACGTTGAACGCTATTATAAAGCACAGAGACTTGAGATAAAGAGTCCCCCAAGTCTTATAGTGAATTGCTGAGAAAATCTCAAATACACCTTGGGAACTTGAGTCTCTAATGTCTGGCTTTGCTGCATGCCCATCACAGCAACATCCTTGTTGGGATCCAAGAGTCATCTTCTGGTGAATTTTGTTTGAACTACCAGTGCAGCAGTTTGTCATAACATACTGGTCTGTGACCAGAACAGGCATTTTTGCGGTTGCTTTTCTAGAGTGTAACCTTCAGCAGAGAGGTTACAAAATGCAGCAGAGTTGGCATAGCTTTAGGGTTTTGTGTTGAGGCGGAAGGCTTTGTAAGCATGTAATTTTATAACAAATCTTCCGTTGAGAAAAGGCTGTGCACTTTTTGCAGCCGTGATCTATGTTTGCGTAGTGCAATGTGCTTTGAGAAACAGTTACTGTACCTTGTCAGGCTGCGTTATGTTACAGTAGTAGTAGCAAATTGTTTTATTGCCATCACTCGGTTGCAAAAAGTACTCTTCAGTGAATTAAACCTTTGAAGGTGTTTTTTCCACCCTTATGTTTAACAAAGTGAGTATTGATTAATAAAGGTCACAACTGATTATTTTGCTTAAAAATACAATAGCTGGATTTGGGAATAGATACAAAAAATGCAATGCATTCCTAAGTTCTGAAGGCAAGCGTAGACAGAATACTGACATAAAACCAAACCATTTTTCATTATATGAGCATTTAGAGTCTCACAGGATCAGCCACTGCTATCGTGCTACATGATGGGAATGACAGACCATCAAATGTTTTCCTGGGGGGCCCGGATCTGATAGAGATACAGGACAGCACAGAAATCAATTTAACTCAAACTTTTGATGGAGATGCTTATATGAATGTTTAAATTACCTATAACTTACACTGCTCATTCTCCTTCTTCCGTGATAGTTCATCAGCTTGCAGTTTCACTTAGACATGAATAACAGAGAGAAGTCAAAAAGATATACCTGGGGGTTGGAGGAACAAAATACATAAATTTCTAGCCTGAGCATGGTAAATCTTGGACACTAATGATAACACAGGCTTGACATGCATATTGTAATATGATCTGTTATCCTGTGAATGTTTCCAAAGCTTTGTAGACATGTAAAGACTTCGTCCATACTTATTTTACTGGTGAAAAACAGAGATAACCTCTGATTAATAAGTTATGATGTGAACATGTGGGTAGGCTACAAAATTTAGCTGTTTTGTGTCTTTCTGAGAAATGTCTCAGTATGAGGAGATGTTTTTCAGTGGGATTGTTTCATTGTAGAACTTGTTTTACTTGGAAACCAAATCTGCACTATGTTGAGCTATATGGCCCCAGTTCACTGAAAAGAGTTTCTCTATAGTAGATGTAAGTTCCACACTCCATAAGAAACTGTGGCCTAAATCTGAATTCACAAATTCTCTCAAAAACCAAAGACTAAACATACTCAGTAACTGTAAATTTGAATGTGGATAAGAAAGATGTCAACAATTGTTTTGTATTAGAAAAATATTGGTGTCATGCTGCAGCTGCCCTACCCGGTTGGGTTTCTATAAAACCTTGTGCTGATGACCTGTGCCCTGTTCAGAAGAGGGACCTGAGAATCCCCCAGTGTCACCAAGGGAGAGATGGGAACCAGATGAGCAGGTCTTAACCTGAGGCTTGACAGGTTGGGTATATTGTTGAAAGTTCGCAGGGGTTTACCATTCCTCAGAGTTGATATGGGCCACTCCAAAAACTTAAACTTCTTGTTTCGTCCTGTTCCAATACCTGTTGGTAATCAGACATTTCTTAGTCAGAGCTTGTTTTCCAGGCCAACAGTTCAGCTTCGCAATGGCTTGCAGTGACTACTGCCAGTTAGCATGGTGCCACAACAGGTTGTTCGGGCATGAACCTGCGTTGTTCTCTTACACTCTTTTCCTCCTTGGCTGCGGCAATTATAACAGCCTGAATTATGTTTAACCTTTCATTAATACGCACTGCCGTGATTGTTTGCAAAGTCACATTCACAGCTCCAGGATACTGAAAACTCTTCCTAGTGATAAACCTTGGAAAAGAGGGTCAGAATAGGAGGTTTAGCCGACTCAGGCTTCTCTGTAGGCATAGATTTAAAATCTCTGAAAATTGTGGAAGGCATGAAAGGTGATGATACAGTTGGGAATTTTTGGTGCTTAGCAGCTTGAAAATCACACCACTAGTATATCAGCAGTAGTACAATGAATGAAATTAATGATCTTGCTTTCTGTATATGATGGTGTAAATGAGGGCAGTCTAGCTCACTTGAATTAATTGGCCATAAATATTTGACGTTTCTTTTAAAATCACCAAATTCTCATTTGAGGGTTAAAAAGTAGAATTGAGTTCAAAAAACACTCAGCAGCTCTCAGCACTCAGCGTGGCCAGTCTGGTTTTCGCAGCTGTATTTACTTACTTTTATCATGATTACACCTACAGGCAAAGGTATGATTGAGCTCGGCACTGTCCGGATGTGAAGCAGAGAGACAGCCTTGCCCTGGGCAACTTGTAATCAGACTGACAGAGAAATGGGTGTGCTGAAGCCTTTTGAAAACTTAGCTAGGACTATAGGCATGCTGACTGTTTCAGATGGTGGGATCCTATTGCTGCTTTGTTTATGAATCCTAACATCAGTATTATTTCTGCATCCCAAATCACTACTTTGATTTATGCAGCTAAAGCTGACAGAAATTCTGGTTATTATTTTCTGAAACATTTTGATTTAGGATCCTTTGGTTTTGTATAAACATGCAATATTAGAATCGTAGAATCGTTTAGTAATCATAGAAAAATTATTTCACAGACCACAGAAGTCTGCTTGCAGGCAATTTGGGAAGACTAACTATCCACCTGGGCAATCTTTCTTTTTCAATGAGGCTCGGTTTTTTTCTTCATATTTTGAGTTTTTTTGGTGTGGGTTTTTTTGTAAATGCAGCATCTTTGATGTCTTTTAAGTCCCATAGGCTCTTTTGTTTTCAGTAGCAATAAATGCATTGTAGCCTATTCCTCTACAAACTTTTTCTTGTCTGCTTATTAATTCTCTCAAAGAAATGCTTAGGAGCAAGCTGATGGAGTGAGGTAGATTTGACTGTGAGACAGTCAGGCAAGAGAGTAAATAACCTTCTCTCTTTTTTTT
>VYXH01001734.1:769901-786375 GCA_013397275.1 Burhinus bistriatus
CTTTCCCCCCCCCCCCCCCCCCCTTCCCCTTGCCTGTCACTGAACTGTTTAACTTGAATAAATTATCAAGAACTGTTAGTAAATTAGTATGCCACCTGGGACAGGCTGTTGATTATTGTGTGATTTCTATTTACTTTTCTGGAATGGGCTGCAGTCTCAGATGAGTGCTTCTTTCAGGAAACTCACATGTGGAAATGACAGAAGGCCATTTTTTCTGGGTATAGATTATACTGAGAGTTTTTAATTAACTTTTAATTATGTGAAATAGGCTCTTCATATCTCCTAGCATTTCTTTTTTTTATGTCTCATACTTTATGCCTAACTCACGCCACGCTACCTCCACCCAGTTAGCTGTGTTGTATTACAGTGAATTTGATGGTGCTTACAAGTTTTTAGGAGCATTGCTTCAAACACAATTGATATAAAAGACCATAAAACTTCTTACGCTTTTTATCAGTGGCTAGCTGTGGTCCAGGGCTGCAAAGGATTAAAACATAAGAGGTGAAGGACAAGGTATCCTGGAAAGTTATATTGGAAAGGATTTTATAAACATAAGAATATACACTATGTTGTTTGCAGGACTAATACCAACAGGGGAAAAAAAAAAAAAAAAGCAAAACCCCAACCAAAAGCAAATTTTGAAACAAATCTTGAGGACAAGAAGAGGTCATTTGAATGTATTCTAGAGCAGAAATGAGCAATTCAACATTCCTAATTATGATAACTGATGCTAGAAAATCAGGGGTGGCATCTCATCCTTCTAATTTAGGAATCTGAGATCCTACCTCATCAAAATGTTAGGTGCTTGGACTACTCAGGGCAATAGACACTCACTTTACCTAGGCATCTGGCTTTCTCCAACAAGATAGAAACCTCTGAAAAATCCAGAGGGCAATCTAGTTTTCCCAGCTTCAGTGCTTGCCCTTCTCTGTGGGTTGTACAGGGAACAGCATTTGTGGGGGACAATGAGGTGGCTGTTGTTGAGAGAACAGCAATTGTTAGGTGCCTCCATCTACACACGTGTTTTTCAGGATGGTACTTTCAGAGCTACATTCACTCTGCAGGCTGGAGAAATGAGCTTGTAGGAAACATGAAGTTCAACAAAGGCAAAAAAATAAAAAAAAAAGTTCTCCGTCTGATATGGGATAACTCCAGCAACTGTATGAATGGGGTTGACTGGCTAGAAAGCAGCTTTGCAGGAAAGATCTGAGGTTTCTTGTTGAACTCCCAAGGGCAGAGCAGTGTGCCTTTGCAGCAAGGAAACCCAACTGCATGCTCTGGAAAGAGTGTAGCCAGCAAGTCCAGGGAAGTGATCCTTCCCCTCTATTTAGGAGTTTTGAGACTGCAGCTGGAATAGATTCTCCAGTTTTTGGCTCCCCAGGACAGGAGAGACATTGACATACCAGAGGGAGCCCGTTTGGGGGGGCAGCTAGATCCAGTGCTGGGGCACAAAAGGCAGGGAGAGGCTGAGGGAGCCGGGCCTGTTCAGCCTAACAAGGCTCAGGGAGATCTTATTGCTGTCTAAAGCCAGCTGTCTGTGAAACTGGAGCCAGACTCTTCTCAGCAGTGTGGACTGGAGATAGAGCCAATGACACTACCTGGAACATGGGAAACTCCAATGGCTTACAAGGAAACAAATTTTTATGATGAGGGTCGTTGAACACTGAAACAGGCCATCCAGACTGTGGGATCTCCATCCTTAGAGATATTCAGGACTAGAGGGGACATGGTCCTGAACTACCTGCTCTACTTGGCCTTGCCTGGGGGAGGAGGTCGGATTAGATGATCTCCAGAAGTCCCTTGCTACCTATATGTTTGTATTATTCCCTTCTCTTCAGTGTTCTAGGACTTACACTGGACAAATAACTCCTAGTAGTCGCATAACTTGTCCCTTAGCACAACAGATGATCTGAGAAGCATAGGCAAAGGAGAAGGAAAAACGATGACATAAGATGAAGTTACCTAGGAATAAGAATGTGTTTATTTGAAAGGAAAGAAAGGGAAAGGCCATAAAAACATGCAACTTCCAAGTCAAAGAGCTATTTCTAATGTAACGCCTGGGCAGTATCCATCTGGGTCCATCGAACACTGGAACAGAGTCTCCCAGAATGATGCCTAGTTACCAATTGAGTTGAATTGTTTTTATCCTTTCTGTCTAGCCCAGGTTATTTAGGACTGCCTGTTCAGATTGGAAGACATACAGGTCTGTTCTGTTTGCTGTATATGCATGCCAGCTGACCAGTAGATTTAATAAAATACATACACGTCTGCGCAGCTGAGATTAGAAATCGGCTGTGGAGCAGTAAGGCGTTCTTCCCTCATGAAAGTTAACTCTAAGGTACTGAGACCTCTGGAAAGAGCAGTATACCTTGATCTTAATGTACAGTAAAGGGGTGAAGTATATTATTCAGTCATTGGAAGTGGATGGTACTTTAAAGTGAAAGCTTGAAGTTGCATTGCAAGAATTTGTTGGTTCTTTTTTTTTTCATAAGAACAACTCCTAGTATCAATATGAACATTTTTTCAGGATTAATACTTCTTTGGCAGCATTGGGGGGTGGGATGTGAGAGGGAGGAGTTGCTTTTTTTATTTACTGCTAAAATTCATTTTATTTGTATGGGGCTGCTTCCAGTAGCCCCATATATACTTCCAATCCGCTTGAGACAATCCAGTGACTTGCATGGTATCTGGTACTTTCTTCTAATGAGATAAAAATATAAACAATATGGAGGTTTTGAGGAGAATGGCAGAGAGGTTTTCTCCTCCTTTCTTTGTTGAAATGCAATTGTTCCTGCCAATATATCTTCTTCAATATTTTGTGCCAATTCCTGGATTTCTCTGTTTTTGTAGTTCCTCCATTTCCCTTTTAAAGCAACATGTATTTTTATTCCCATCCTGTTGGTATCAATGTGAAAACTTGAAAAACTGTGGTATATGTAAAGTCTCATAAGAAATTTATGTTACAGCCTCAAGAACTGCTACAAAATCTTCTAAGTGCCAACACAGTGGTATGACCAATGTTTTGTTTGGATTCTGCTTTAGATGGGGTCAGTCCTAGGGTCTGCAAAATGATCAGTTTGCAAAGTTCCTGCTGACTGAGAACAGAATTGGTACCCCAAGACTAACCTCAGTCTGATCTTTTTAGAGCTCTGTGTAGCTTAGAAGAAAAAATAATGGTATCACCTGGATTTTCTTTTTCAGTATCAGACATAATTCATAACTGAATCTATAGCAGTATTGTTGCCAAGAGAGAAAGCTACTGAAATCTTCCTAGCTGCCTTCTGTCTCTGTAAACACACTGCCAGAATCCGAGCTCTCCAACATCTCATTTTCAGTAAAATATTGTTGTTTTTTTTTAATAAAAATAATCCCCTGGATTAATTACAAACTTTTCCTGAGGATTAAATGTCAGTAAAAAAGAGAGAAGGGGAATTAGTAGAAATGTTTGTGCATTCATTTCTTTTGCTTTCCTCTTCACCTTTCAACTTTTCAGTAAAATGTACTGAGAAAAAGACAGAAGAACATGCTTGGGAACAAACAAAGAAACAATAACCCTTGCCCCTATATTTTACACATCTAGCAACTGAGCAAAAGGACATTGTTTCTATTTCTGTCTTGGTTTTGCTGATAATGCAGCCTTTTGTCTCATATATATGAGAATGTGTACAGAATTGCCTAAGGTTTTGTAATCACAGTATTCACTGGGAAGATACCTCGACTCGTTCCTGCAGTGATGCATGCGAGTGCTCTAACCACTGATCAACAGAGTCAGTGTCTCTCTCGCAACAAGTATTTTCTTTGTATCTGCATAAGGTGGAACAGCCCCAGAAGGAATATCCTCACCCCATAGTTCTCTTATAGGCATTAGGAGTCATGCTGGTAAATCTTCTGATGGAAGTTTTCAGCAATACATTTCAGTTATGGCAAAACGATGCTTTTCAATAGAAAAAAAAAAAACTTTTATACATCATCTTTTAAAAGCTCAAATCAACACCCATGCTAAGTACACCTGGAGAAAACTAGCACAATGAGTGCCAGGTACATGCATTTACTCTAAAACCCTACCTCAATATAAAGTAGGTACTTTACAACTGCAAAAATCTAAGCCCTGGTGGAGGAAGGTTTATTATCTACAGTGCTGCTAGAATCAGGCACAGCAGTACTGATGCTTCCAAATAGAAAAGCTCTATTCTTCGGTGAAGTCCTTTCTCTATTAATGAGATTTGCCCTAATGGGACCAAAAATTACTTTAAAAGACATTTCCTTTCTGCTTTTCAAGGGCTTTTTTCCAGTCCATTTGGACTGAATATCAAAGATAAGGGGAAATATTTCAATAGCAAGAGCTTTTATAATTAAGCTTTGTAGCCTATGTAATGGAGATATGGCCAAATTCAAGTGAAAAATAATTACTGTTTTTCCAGCACTTGCTTCTGCTGCTCTACCTCCCTTGTTCCCCCTTCCATTTTCCCCTTCAAAACAACATCATCAGTTGTACCTTGTGTATGAAAGGCTTGCTTAAGGCAACTCTTTCC
The DNA here is from genome assembly GCA_013397275.1 of Burhinus bistriatus. Classification (NCBI taxonomy): domain Eukaryota; kingdom Metazoa; phylum Chordata; class Aves; order Charadriiformes; family Burhinidae; genus Burhinus; species Burhinus bistriatus. Next base: position 774,434 of record VYXH01001734.1, read on the forward strand.
CCAGGTGTGTATTTTCCCCTGTGGTCTAGGAAAGAAGAGCTGTTCAATCTTTAACTATACCCAGACCTCCATTAAGAAGAGCACCTACAGTTCTCAAAAGGAAGCAGGTGCTTCCTTGAAGGGTAAGGACTTCAACAACTCACTTTGTAGTGCCAGGTACCCCTTTAGATATGGGAATGGACAAGTTCAAAATACAGTTTGAGACACATCTGAGAGACTTAGTAGACGATGCTAAGACGGGCATGATGTTTATTGTTTTTCAGTCTTCAGGAACCTTTCCTGTCACTAGAGCCTTTCAAAGTTCATGGTGATTTCAGCCAGCTGCTTCAGCAACTTTGGATGTAGCCCATCTGGTTGCATGAACCTGTCTGTATTTGCAGATGTGTACACACACATATATATACACATCTCCAAGTTTGGAAAATTCTGCTTATTCTTTGTGATTTGTGACAGACTGGTTAAGTACGTGGATCTCCATAAGAAGTGCTTTATAGAATTGGGAGAGAGAGAGGAGAATAGAGGTGCTTGATGTTGATGCCTCAGCTGGCATTAGGGATATTTTGGGAACATCATGGGATGGCCTTTGGCTGCGAAAACACCAGGAACCTGTTTAGTATTTGGGATTGGAGGGGACAATTTGTGCAAAGTGAGATTCCCCAGAATAATGTTTTGAGAGCTCCCTTTTCCAGTCTTCCCAGAAGACTCTTACGCAGCCTTATAATAGAACTGAGTTTCATAATAAAAGACCAAAAAGCACACTTGTAATATTTTTGGGGCAGACGAGTGTTTTACCTATAACACAAGACAATGAGGTTCTGATCAATCCCGTATGACATATTTTTAACCACCATAGCTCCCTGCCTTTCCTTCGTATTTTCTCCATGTCCACTAATTATCGTCCATGTAATTTCTCTTTGAGCTTAGTGCAGTTTTTGCTGCTGGCAAATTAATGGCTGGTGACTAGGAACTGTTTGACCTGTTTCTTCATTAAATGAAATCAACACACTTATGCAGTCATTTGCTGTGCATCCATTATCCTGTTTGGGAAGCATTGTTTTATACTTTTGCTCTGTAATATTTGCAGCCAGAAGATATTTGCAGGTTTATTGGAGGTCTGCAAAGTAACTTCCTGAATTAGATTAGTCTGCAAATGCCCAAGCTGAAAAGATCGGTGTGTGTCTATTCTGTCTGGGAAATACTAAGTTTTGTGGAGATGTTGGCGAGAGAGTGAAACTTGCCCCTTTCTGCTGTGCAGTCCAACTCTGTTTTTTTCCCCTCCAAGTCACGCAAAATATCCTTATTTTATGGGCAATATAAAACCTGGTTAGTAAACATTCCCCTGCTGTGACAAGAGTTGGCGCTACGCCTCCCTAATGCTGTTCCCCATTCAAACTGCTGATGTCGGGCATACTGGGAAAGGCTATCTGATTTAGTTCCTGGTATACTGGAATACATATTTTTAAATGAAACCCTTTGAGTATGTAAAGACATCAATATGATGATCATCCCACAAAACATCTCAACATTAGGTTTTTCTCTTTTTAAATGTAAGAACTGTACAAAGGGTAGATTAAATGATAACTGTTGCTGAGGAATTGGCAATAGCCAGGCTAACATTTGACCTTGCAGGAAGACCAAAGGACTCTCTTGTTTTCACTTTAAACAAAGAGACAAAACGGTAGCAAACAGTATTAGGTTCCTTTATGTCAATCTTAGGTACCTAATAAAGCTTCTGTTCCTCTCAGTGTAAGTTCAGCCTATGCCAAGAGATCCACTGGATATATTAAAGATATTCCTTATTAATTAACTACTTGCTCATAACAGTGCCAATGTATTTTACAGAAGATAAACAATGTATGTATATCTTAGCTCTGCAAGATAGGTGCAAATAACACTAGAAAAATCAGCTATTAAAGAAAGGACTGTCTACGATGATGTTGAGTACTGTTTCTCCTCTCCTTCTGCTGTGACCTTTGGCACATTCACACCTCACTCAGTATGTTTCAGGAATACCAAGTTCCTTAATATGTGCTAGGTTTTTAAAATTCTTGGGCTAGCAGCACAAGTTATTGCTCTGAAATGTTTTTCACCAGACCATTCCTCATGAAAATTTGTCCTGCCGTGCTAGTCAAGTGGCAACAATTTTTTGGTTCCAGCAGGTTACGGCCTATGGAAGAAGAGGTAATGATCGGCTTGCTTATTCTACCCAACACTTCTCTAAATAAGAAAACTGAAGAATTGAGCTGTAATTGGTATCTCCTAGAGAGATGGCATAGTCAGCATCTTTGAGGTGTTAAGTTGTAGAGATCTGGCAGATTTAGATACATACAAATTGCCAACTAGCACGACAGGGCAGGATTTTCAGGCTGGTCATCAACATCAGTCAGAATTTTTGTAGGTGTTTCTCTATGGGAATTCATTATTATGATATGTAACCACCCTTAAACTTGCTTCCACTATGGTGAATGCCCTAGAGAAAAGCCAAATATTTCAAAACTATTTCATTTTACTCTCAGATTATATCATTGCAGGCTTGCCTAGTTGCAGTGTAAGCCAGTTGTTCTCCACCCAGTTGCACTGAATGCATGTCTCTGTTAAGGTGCTAAGTCTGATGTTCATTCCCGCTTTAGCATGTTTCACGTGTTACCAACTGCTCCAGTTGGTAACCAGCTCATTTTAAGATCCTAACCTCTTACTATTCACTCCACATCCTAAAGTGCCTAATATGTTGCTGGTGTTAGATAAATAATATTACAGCTTTGGTTGTGGTATTCCAAATGATTAATGAGCTGACCACAACACAGGGAAGACGAAACTGTAATACATGCTTTCATTAGCCCCACAGGATTTCTTCATATGGCCTTTGATTGTGTGATCACTGTAGCGGATGTTTCTCGGGAGCCATCCTTAACATTCCCACCTTCCCTTCTCTTATGGCGATTCTCACAGAGGCTAGTTGCTGTTTTGAAATGCATCTGTGTGACAGTTTGAGAGGGACTCTTCAAGAGAAAGTAAATACGAATTCTAGAGGAAGCTATGAAAGCTTGCCGTGAAAAGTAATGCACTGTTCTGGGATGTATGTACATTCATGTATATATGTATTCCATCAATGTGCTTTTACACAATTCAGTTGTACACACAAGCTGATTTTCTAGCTCTTGTTAATTTTCAGTGATTCATTAGTGATTAGATTTGCTAATAACTAATATTTGTGAGGAGTGATTTTGGGTGCAACTTCCAGGGAAAATCTACAAGATTAAACTGCTATCTGGAAGGCATTTTCTTTTACACTTTGCTTGGAATTACCCTGGGTTGATTCTTTAGATATTGTTTTTACCACTATGAGAGTAAAGGGACTGTATTTTAGTCTGCAGCTTTGCCGCTCTTGAGTTATCGGGTCTTTCGTACCATCCAAGATAAAAATCGTAACCCTTGGCAGTCCCCTTTGTGTGTTTTATGAATGCCGTCTGAGAAGCAACATCTCATTTACAATTGGGATCAGGAACTAGAGTAATTTCTGTATCAGCCAAGCATATCTAACAGCATATAAATTATGTAAATTGTAAAACCAAGGAAAATAGATGAGTTAGTTACTTAATCTGAAGAATGTTGAGAGTGTGACTGCAGTACTGTGAAGCCCTATGAATACTGCCCCGAGACTGGCAGTATTGCCACGAAGAGTACTTATCTTCAAAACTCATGTAGACATTCAGGTTTGTGTGATGGTATCACTAGCAGTTTGGTGCTGCCCTGTGCCCAGCAGCCTTGTCTCCAGTTTAGCTAAGAACCAAAGACCGTTACATGTTCTTAATGGAAATTAATTGACCTTAGTGGGGATGGCTCGTAAGTTTGCATCGTTAAGGTTTTTGCTGGAGTGAGTCCAGCACTCTAGGATTGAATCCCCATAGCCAAATCCTCTATGTCCAGTGGGAGTTCAGTCTTCTGGAGGTGACTGGAGAGGTGTAGGTGCTTCCTGGGCATGCTTGGCCTCTCAGTGCATGGATTCTGTGTGCTTAAATGAAAACTTTCTGTATTTTGATTTCTTACTCAGCCCAAAGAAGGTTTCTTCCTTCAAGGTTAGTTTAGAGTGCTCAGGAACATTGGGTGTTTTGATTTCTGACCATATGCAAGATTATAGAATTAAAAAATTGTGTGTCTCATCTCTTTCACCACTTGCCATCTCCTGTGGCAAGTTAGATGTTGTGAGTCTAGAAATATCTTCATGATGGATGTTTTGACTTTTTATTTTTTCCTATTTTAATACTGGAAATATGGAAAGGAAAATAAAAGCTAGAATTAAAATTAAGATCAGTTGCTGAAGCTGAAAGAGCACAATTGTAATATGGTAGAAGATTGCCTTGTTTTAGAGAAAGTGCTGATTAAGATCAAATTTATCTTGAGTTTACATTTTGATTGGACCTAAACTGAGGGGAGGGGGGTTATATTTCAGGCACAGTGCAAATGATGCATGTTAATATCCCGTGCTTATTGCCACTTGAAATTACAGCATAGCTTTGAATTGCTGCCAAATCTACAGTTAAGTCTCCCTCGTAATCACTATGATTATTTCAAGTCTTCATGGTAATAGGGGAAAGAAAAAAGTATGATACACAAGCTACTGTAGCCTAAGCTGTCAGAGTCTTTTTATCCTTTGGGATTGTGATTCCACCCAGCAGAAGGAATGGTTAGACATGCACATTGGCCAATCAGTCCTGAAAGAGATTAAATAAATTGATTTAATTATGTTATTTTCAGATTTATTTGGCTTTTATATTACCTCCCGCCTACTAACTTTTCCTGAAATGAGGAAAAGCATAGCTTTTCTTTATTTTTTGAATGCTTTAATTCATATGTTGGCATGGTGTAGTATTTTTCATTTTTAGTAAAAATCTTTTTTTGCTTTCGTATACTGTATTCTATATCTATAACGTTTTCTATTTTTACTCATTTTCTTTACAATCCATAGGATAGTTTATCTCCTTGAAATATTCTTTTACCTCTGCTTAACTGTTGGAAGTTGTAGATTTACATCTGATCTGAATGTATACACACGTTAACTGTGGTTGATGGGAGATTAAGAAGTGAGGTCAGGGATAGGCAGAAGAATATAAAGTTACAATTTACTAAAAAAATATTAGACGAGTCTCACAGGAGGGAGAAATGATCTGTAAAAAGTTGTTTAAAAGAAGCTTAAGTGAAATTTAGATGTGATTAAAAGCTGTTCTGGTTTTTGGATACACAATCATTCAAGCAAGTAGTTGTTTATTTTGAGTTAAAACCCTCAGCAATCACTGTTAGTCAGCTCTCCAGATAGCATGTCCCAGTTGCATCCCTTCATCAGTTGCTAGCAGGAAGATTTTGCTATTTGTTCCACTTACAAAGTAAATAAAACTTCTTATGGAAAGCATTTAATGTGGGTACAATATTTACTCTGGAATATTTTCCTCCATAAGTAGCGTTAGCCAGCAGGCAAGTCTGAGCATCCAGTGTGTTAGCTGTGGGAAGCAAATCTGTATGCCTGGCACATAATGATCAGTTTAAACTATTGAAATATAAATCAGAACACTGAGTGAAATTGAAAAATATTTCATTAAATGAATTATGATGTGCGTGTGAATAAAAGTATTGTTAGGGTCTGTGCTGTATATGCTTAGATGTCTACAATCTTTAGGCTATTTTTTTTCTGATAGATTTAACTCCTAAAAACACATAATATTTCTGAAGGACAGCATTAGCAAATATCACAGCATGTTTGCATTTCATTATAGCTAACATTTTTCTTATGACTTCAGTTTCTAGAATGATGTTCTCTGCAAGGTGCTCTTGGGTCCTTATTATGGAACTTAGACGTGCCTATACTCAAGGCTCATTAACAGTGAAAACCACTCTCAAATTTAAAAACCTCATTCTTTTATTATTTTTAAGCCAGTATTTTGGTATTTTTGGAAGCATAAGATTTTTTGGGCCAGAAAAAGCAAGCAAGACAGTAGCGCTGTAGTCCAGAGATTACTGTTCTGTACAAGTGTAGTTTATGCTTTTTCTGGAGTATATGCCATGCTGATTTGTTGTCTTAGTTGTATACATTTTTAAAAAACATTAACAGAACAGAATGAAGATAATGATATTTACAGAAAATGTTATTTGGACTAGAAGACTGTATCCAAAGATATTAAGCTTTCTGTATGGAATTACTGCTGTACTGCTTCTAGCGAGAGAACGTGGAAGGACTTGTACATGCTGCAAGCTAAGCACGGGTCTCGGCACCAGCCTTGTGCATGCGTTAAAACGTGAGGACGTGCCTGGCCACAAGCTTCAGCAGGAATTGTGGAGCTCACATTGCAGCCTTGCTTGTGGAGTTTACTTTAGCATAGGACTGGGTCCTTCTTTCTGGGGTCTGGTCAGGAACCGACAGGAATGAGCACTATATAGCTTGCTTAGCATGCAGATAGTTTGAATTCATTTATTTCCCCCAAAAAACTAGATATTTTGAGCCTGAGTTGCAGATGGTAGTGTGGCAAGGGAAGCACAAATCTCTGCTGGGCTGAAACGCGTCTTCACTCCACCTTGCAATGCAAGCAAAGGGACAGGGCTGCATGGCAGCCACATTCAGTTTTAGGTTGGTGCTGTGCTTTCTGCAGAAAACCTGCCAAATGAGTGTGTTACAAGAACCTTTGAATGCTATATCTAGGCCACCAGCAGCATACCTAGAGCGTACATAGTAATAAATTAGACAGGTACTGTTTGAAGGGTTTACCAAGAGACAGGAGGCCATTGGATACAGTTGGAATAAGACATGGCATTTGTGAAGGTGTCATTTATAGACGCTTTCCAATAAAAATGACACACTTTCCTACTCTTGGGTAATGTATATTATTAAAAAATACAAGATCATAGCAAGGTTATGGGCTTATTATCTTGCTCTTCTTACTGACCTAGTCACACAGCTAATAGAAATAGGTTTGGCTTGATATATGGTTTAGTGTGGGGTTCCAAAGGTGGACCATGGACCCTGAAGTATGTGCAATTCTCTCCCTTGTTCAGCAACGTACTTTAACACGTGCCTCATTTTAGCTATATGAAAGCTATGCAGAAATTGGTGCAACTGTGTATGTGCTTCCAAGTACAAGTGCACATGCTTAAGTAACCTGTCAAATTACAGCATCTACAAATGTGGTATTTATAGTTTTTCCCCCAAGACCAATTGCAGTAAAAGCTCAGTCCAGCTGTCTTATCTGTGTAATTCATTAGAAATTTCAAATTTTTAACTTCAGCTTTACTCTAAAAAGACTACATAAAAATTGTACTGTTTCATCTAATATATTTCCTTCTCTGTGTTCACATTATTGTAATTCTGTTTGTATAACTTGTTGCCATTTATCTCTGTAAGCAATTTACAGTCACTGTATCACAGTGATCAGGATTCTGTGGTGCCTTCTGCATCATTTACTGCATATTCTACATACATTTTGAATTCAGGTTTTATTTTTTTAATTGTTTTTGAAGTGTCAGCCAAATAGCGCCCAGCCGGGCTTTGAAAATCCATGTTTTGTTTGTAGGCTATCAGTTGATAAAGGCACCTTTTTTAATGCAAACTGGGCCTGTTTGATCTGGAAAGACAGTAAGAGTGGATCCTTACACTGGCATTTTTAGAACCACGCTATAACATGCTGGCCAACTGCAAAAGGTGAAGAAGTTGAAAAGAGTGAAGTTCTGTGGGGATAATGTGGGGATAATTTCTTTGTTGCTGAAAGCCTGACATGAAGTTCACACAAGGAGACAGCTCAAGCTATTAGTAAGTTTGAGTGACGGTATTATCTGGACTTGAGAAGGAAATGCAAATAATTGATGGGCATATTTTTCTACATCAAAGTGAATTGCCATTTTATCCAAAATGTGTCAGCAGGAGGAGAATGGGGAAGCAATGGAGCCATGTTACAAACTAGTTCTTTCTCCTAGGTCATTCTTCTGATATAACAGTGATTATTTTTACATTTAGCATTTATAAAGGCAGCCTCACTAGATAAAGTGATGTATTTCTATGGACATGTTAAAATGAGTCATTACTAGTATTAATTCTTTTTTGGTTAGTCTGAAGATTTTCTCATGTGGCCTCATGAACCTTGCGCAGGGACCAAAATCCAAGGCAGTCATTTTGGGTAGAGATGAGGGTTGTGATCAATTTGGTGTGATTTGCAAGAGAAGTTATAGAATTTAACATTCACAGATTTGGTCAGGGAAGATTAATAGGATCTTGCAGGCCTTATCTCTTAGATGCTTTTGAATTTCTTATCCACAAAATTTTGATAGGTAAGGTATGTACAAAATCTGACTTTTACACAAAAAATAAGGCTGTGCTGTTATAGAGAAAAGTCTTCTGAATATATGTTGTCGGTTTTGTCTTTTAGATTATTCTTGTAAGTTCTTCTCATAATGACCGTGATCAAAGCCTTTTCATAAGCACGGATGAAGGAGCCACTTTCCAGAAACAACCCATTACTTTCTTTGTGGAAACTCTCCTTTTTCACCCAAAAGAAGAAGATAAAGTACTGGCTTACACCAAAGAAGGCAAGGTAAAGCTTGAAGATACAGCATTTGTTTGAAACTTAGGAATTACTTTGTTAAGGAGATACAAAACGGTTCTGATATGCCGATTAATGTTGGGTTTTATGAAATATCAGTTGCACAGAAGGGAATAATATTCTGGTTTTGAGGTTTATTTAAGTATTTATTGTCATCATGTCCAAATCTTTGTTTTTATGGTAATTTCAGTCCTGGCATTTTCTGTTGATATAGATATTGGTAATATTTATCCTCCTGCATAATATAGTTAAATAGTACCTCTGCAATGTGCTCCTCCCTGGAAAGTGACCATAAGCAATTGCTCTGTAATTTATAGTCTAGTAGAAAGTTAATGAAGCTGAAATAGTGCCTCCAAAGGCCATTCATGAGATGTAAAATAAAGTAATATAAAATAATCAGCATAGTCTTACAGCAGAAAAGGATTTTGGGAATCAGTGAATCTGTAGAAACGTAGAATAATGCTCTCTCTTATGATGTATTTATACCACTTTCAGATTCAGGAGTTGTACCATTGGGTTTGTAAATTTTGGCCACCTTTCAGATTTCTTCTGGTTAAATTATAAAGTCATTTTTTTCTGAATGGGTTAGGCTAAGCACTGATGAGTGCGCACACAGTCTGTAAATGTGTAGTTCATCTCTCTTTCATGGTGCCAAAACTGCAGTTGTAAAGTCACTGTGATTCTGGTCCTGGTAGTGGTCTTGACTCACCTGCGTCATTACTCCTATTTTAAACTGCAATTAGTAAGCTCCAGTCCATTTTAATCCTTGTCAGACTTCATAGAATGTGTATATTTAGGTGGTGAGATTAGTCAGAAAAAGTTGCTCATGCTGCAGCCAAATACTATGCTGATTTCAATGACAGAATCATAGAATCATAGAATTGTCCAGGTTGGAAGGGACCTTTAAGATCATTGAGTCCAACCATCAACGTAACACTGCCTAGTCCACCACTAAACCATGTCCCTAAACACCACGTCTACCTTTCTTTTAAATACCTCCAGGGATGTTGATTCCACCACTTCCCTGGTCAGCCTGTTTCAATGTTTGATGACCCTTTTGGTGAAGAAATTTTTTCCTACTATCCACCCTAAACCTCCTCTGGCACAACTTGAGGCCATTTCCTTTTGTCCTATCGCTTGTTGCTTGGGAGAAGAGACTGACCCCTATCTCTCTACAACCTCCTTTCAGGTAGTTGTAGAGAGCGATGAGGTCTCCCATGAGCCTCTTTTTCTTCAGACTAAACAACCCCAGTTCCCTCAGCCGCTCCTCATAAGACTTGCTCTTTAGACCCCTCACCAGCTTTGTTGCCCTTCTCTGGACACGCTCCAGCACCTTAATGTCTTTCTTGTAGTGAGGGGCCCAATACTGAACACAGTATTTGACGTGCGGCCTTACCGGTGCTGAGTATGCTGGGACAATCACTTCCCTGGTCCATCAAGTGATCCTTTGGGATGTTTTCTGGGACATATAAGTTAATAGCTGATCCCAAAACAGTTCGTGTTTACAGGGATTTGCAAATAAGGATAGAACTAGAATAAAAAACAAATCAAACCAAACTCAGTCACAAATTACATTAAATATTTCACTTAGCAGCTTCAATTTGAAATCCTAACACAATTACAAATATGTTGAATGCACGTTATGTAAACAGAATTCTTCAGGGAAGCCTGAAGTTATGAAAAGCCTATGTTAGGAAAAGCTCTTTTTTCAGTTTGACTTTTGTTTCTGACAATAGATATAATTCCTGAATTCTGTATAGTTACAGAATGGCAGAACCTTTAAGTGTAAGAGTCCAAAGAAGTGTATTGAAGTTGACCAGCCCACAAGAAGTGGGTAGAAATATTTGCCAGGAGAGAGAAAGAGGCAGAAGCACAAAGTGAAGCATTTACCTTGTGTTTTGATGAATTATGCACGATAGAGAGCTTTTCACGCATTTTATACTTGGATAATATTCCATAAGGAGTGATACTATTATTTGCCACTCTTAAAATGTGACTGGACAAAAAAACCTACAAAATATTCAGTGAAGCTCTGCAGGAGGAGCAGGAAGGGTTAGATAATCTAGCGGACTTTTCTCAGGCTTTCAATATGACACTAAAAGGACTCAACCATAAAGATTTACTGGATAAGTCTTACATCTTTACCTAAGATGTGTAGGAATAAAGGATACCTTTGACTATAACTAGGTCAGTAACCTGCCTAAATTTTGTATAAGATCTGATATATTTGGCCTGGGAGGGAGAGGAAGATGAAGTGATGTTGGCAAAGGAGGAGCTGAAAATCAAAATTACAACTTGACGTAAAAAGAGGTCACTGTACTGAAATCAATGCTCTTCAGAGATGGTGTTGATCTGAATTTGGCCCAAGGAGATGGTATACTCTAGGTTTTTGAGGAAAGTAACTTTACCTTCACTGAAAGAAAGTAGTATAAATCTAAAACTCAGGAGAAGCCATTACCTCCTGTTACTCAAATGATTTCTTAGAATCGCACTTTTGAGAATACAAGGAGTCCAGGATCATGTCCTTTATAAATAGCAATCAGGCTTCTCCGTCTACTGGAGCATCATGGTCTTTCTCACAACTTCTGATTGGACTTAAGGCTTATTTTATATTGCAAAATATGCATTGTTCTTTCATTCAGAACCTAGATTTTGTTGAAATAAAGCTCTAGCCTCTAGCTGACACTATAAATGAATGCAAATCCAGTCAATATGGCTGGATTAATCTATTTACTGCCTCAAATCTATACTTTCTTTTTCTAGCTACCTCAGTTATAATGAATAACAATCAGCTGTTCACCGAGTCTGTATAAATGCTTCTAGATTTTTTTAAAACTCAACAGGAATGCAGTACATTTTAATCGTTCATTTGGATGAAAAATGGCAAAACTGAGAAAAGTATTTTTTGAAATTTTTTTAAAAGTGATTCCACACATTTATTACATGGATGGCAATAAACAGAATTAAAACATCTATTAGGTGTGTTTGCTGAAGCCAGAGATTTTAGCTGTCCACTAATATAACTCTTTTCACCTCATACCTAATCTGATTTACTAGTTTTATCATATGTACCTGTTAAAAACCAAAACACATATGGATCACACACGTGGGTCATTCTTTTAATTAAAGGAAGCTGAATATGTGCATGTTAGGTACACATTATTTTTTATTTATTTAAAATAGTGCATCAGTTAAAAGTTCCTCTCAGTTTTAATGTGCCGCCTTAGTCCTACTTCACTCTCCCTTACAGTAAGATTGCCAGGTCTTCACCCTACACTAAACCAAACTGTTCATTCATAAGCTCCCAGACTTCAGTCTTAAATGTGCGTGAGGGCAGGTAGTTTGGGTTTGGGGGGGGGGGGG
>VYXH01001734.1:786420-819414 GCA_013397275.1 Burhinus bistriatus
GTGTGTTGGTTTGGTCTTTTTTGGTCCCTACCGCACAGACATCACTGTTGTAATGGCAGGAATCTTCTCTCATTTTCTTCTGAAATTCATCCATGACAAGATTATATCCCTTTATTCGTTTGCCAATGTTATCCCAAATAGCTCTTTTCCCTCTTGCCAGGAACCTCTTGAATTCTTGGCTTTCTTTGCAGCTTGGACACCAGGGTTAGGGCAGCGCATTAAATGATCATCTCTTCCAGATTTATAGCAGTCTGCTGAGGCTGGTAACTAGCTGAGCAGGATCCACCCTTTTATAAACATGGTCAAACCAATGATTATCTTTTCTGTAAATGCCTGTGGTGACAAACGTTTGAAGAAGAAAGAAGCTTAGGTTCTCTGTCTCGCACAGTCTAGCGATTCAAAGCCACATCCCTCCCTCCCAGGAGGTTGCTCTGAACTATGTGCTATAAAATACACTGGTTGCAGCAAACCCTAGCCCACATAGTAAAACTAAGATCGGAGAGCTAGCAGGCAAATCAGGAAGCCTGGCTCTGCAGCCCCATCATTAGCGCATTTAGCTATGAGATTGAAGACTTCTTGATCCCTGATCATTTCTGTCTATGCGTTGACTGGGTGAACACTAAAGTAAGCAATCTGAGTCGTGATTGTAGTTTCTTACCTGAACTGTGGTCTACCTGCTTTAATTGAGCCTGCAGTAGAACAAAGCCCAGTCGTTGTGAAGTGCGGAGTAACTTTAGTAAATCTACCCATAGAGTTTATGCTGAGATAAGTTACCTAAGCCTTTATTTTTACATATTAATATTGCTGGTTTTCTGTAGTAAAGCATAATACATAATCATGGAGTGGCTGTTTTCTTTTTTTTCCTTTGTCATTGAATCTGTCATTTAAAAACCAAAAAATTTCTTACTAGTCCTCATAAGACGCTTTGCCCGGAACAATCAGTGACTGAACTGGTGACTTATTCCCACATCAGAGAAGAACAGTTTTACTTGCCATTTTTTTCCCCAATGAGAGACAGTAACAGAAAACTCATCATATGTAAATTGGATCAAATAAGAAATGCATGCAGACAGCAGGGGGCTTTAAATCTGTCTTTTTAGAAGTCTGATAGATATTTCCTATTTCATCGAGAGGAAACACATTATGAAGGCAAATGCTGAAGGAGGGAGATTTTTTTAATAGCTGTTTTATATCCCACTTTATTCTGGGGGAAAACAACTTTCATCTGCACTCTTGATATCTGTCCGTATTATTAGCATTTGCTTTTTTACCAGGGGTGAACTGTTCAGAGGGAAGGTGGACCTGGAGACCTTCTCCTCCAGGCTGTCTTCTGCCTCTCTGCTGAGTGACCATTTCTCATGGGTCACAAATTGGTATCCATGAAGCTTAAGTGCTTCTGTCCTCATCTAATCTCTTAAACATTTCTCTAATATCTTTTGGTCCTATTTTAGCAGAGTTTTAAGTCCATTGACTTCCTGGCTTAAGTATTTTTGATGGAATTAAGGCTTGAAGCATAAAGAGAACATTTGTGCTTGTTTGGTCAATGAATGGGAAGAAGAAGAAGAAAAGTGTCCTTTTACCATCCCTCTTGTGTAATCATGCTGAAGTCAAAAAGAATCTGACCCAAAATGAACTGTGAATTGTTTTCATGATAAACAAGAACACACTGTCACTGAGTTTTGTTCATTATAGATTATATTGTAAAAGATTTTCTCTATGGAAGTTTATTACTCTGAAAAACATTGTAGAGTGCTCCTGGTAATGACTTTTTTTTTTTTTTTAAATTGGCGTGCAATCTGTCGTTTGAATAGTGACATAGGACCTGGCTTTGAAGATATACAACATTAATGGTTTCCTATAATCTAATTTTTCTTTTCTTTTTTTTTTTTTTTTTTTTTCCTCCTTTTGTAGGTTTATGTGTCCACTGACTTGGGAAAAAAATGGATCCTTTTGCAGGAACGAGTTTCAAAAGATCATATATTTTGGTAAGAAGGCTGTTGTTTTCCAAATAAAAAGTGAACAGCCAAAGTATTTCATTCTAATCAAGAAAGATGTTTCCAGAGGTAGTGATGGGAACAGTACAAGCCTTGGTGTCTTTTGCAGATTATGTTAGTGTTGCTGCATCCAGTATTGCAAATTCATACTCATGCCAGTGATCATACTGAGTGTCAGCATATATAAGGGTTATAGGTCTGGATCTGTGGAGCCCCAGATTTAAAGAGAGCTGCAATGTCCAATGAAATTGCTCTTCATTTTACTGGTGAAATTGATCTTTAGAAAGAGCAGTCTTTTTGCTGAGAAAAATCTATAACATTTTTTTAAGAGAGGTTGAATCAGACCTATTAACTGGAGTCATATATAAACTTGCACTATTAAGGAAACTGGTGAAACATATGACTTTATCGAGAACACATATATCAAATTATTTCATTTTCAGCTCAAATATTTTGCAGTCTCAAAATGTTTAAGAAGTGATTTCAGCAGGTTGATAAAGTGTTTGAAGAATAAGTCAATGCCTGTTTTTTATATAAATGAAATTAATTTGAAAGTGTATAACTTCTTTTACACTGAAATTAACCTTTTGATAGTGTTTTTAATTGATTTTGTATTTAAAAATGGTCAGTTTGCACATTCAACATTTATCTGATTTCTATTGAAAAAGCCAGAGTATTCCTCCTTTCACTTTTTACTTCAGTGTTTAAGTATGGACTATGCATAACTGTATCATTACCAATAATTGGTATTTTTTATTACGGTATTAGTCATAACATGCTAGACACTTCTGTTCTCTAAATGGCTTTTGATCTTAGTTCTAGAAGGACTCTGATCTGTGTCAGTTAGGTAAAATGTAATTATCCATGTGTCTATGAAGCCATATCTGGCTTTCACCAATATTTTGTGGTTTGCTAGTGGTGTTGCCGGTATTGAAATGGATTTACCTGATCTCAGTTGCAAGATTTGCGATGTGTTTGGCGTTTGTGCTTTGATCCTCCTTGTTCTTCAGGTAGTTGCTTTTCTCTTGAATTGAAATGGATACTGCCGTAGTTGGGGAGAAACAAAACAAACCCCAACCTGCTAAAACTGATGTAGAGGTTACAGAGCATGCAGAGCTGTTACAGTACCTAGAGATACATTGGCCATTGGCCCCCAAAAAAACTTGGCGAGTCCAAAGGTGTGCTGGCATATGTGCTGCTGCTGAAGCTGGGCAGGGGGGAGGTTGTGACCCAGGGCAGGGACATGTGGACAGATTAAACTGTGCTGGGAGCACAAGACCTAACCTGCCCTGCTGATGTAATTATCCCTGGACATACCAAGGGAGCTTTTTCACACTTTCAAGTGCCTCTTTTTCAATCTGCTACCTACTTAGTGGCCGTACTTTTACAACACCAGCCTGTGATTGGTTTGTAGTAACACCCATCTGATGTACTCCTGTTTCTCTCAACCTTTTCTGCTGAGATACTTGAATCAGCCTGACACTTTCAGCTTACTTGCTCCTGCAAAATATAGCCTTATTGAAGAACTTACTTCTACACAGCAGCTGGGGTTTCATAGGCAATGCACTTTTACAGGTCTCTTAACTACCATGTGAAAGGGTGTAGTCATTTGGAAGTAACATAGTGGGTCAGAAATGTCATGTCTGCCTTATAACTGATTTTTCCTTAGCAAGATTATATAGAGTGTACATCAGGAGGGCATGTGGCTCTCTGTCTTTAATGAAAGAAATTTTTCATATGTATTAGGTCTGAAAACCATCAAGTCACTAACAGGTAAGAAGGAACAGTGGAAACCTCTCTCTTGCAGACTTGTTTAAAGATGTTTTTCTTATCTGAGTCTAGGTATATTTAGTACACTTAAATTATGAAAAAAATGTAGCATAGCGCTGAGGTATGTGTCAGTTTTGCTCTGACTCAAACAATCTCTCCATGTTTTTTGTATGTAAGATAAAAGCCAACAAGTGCGTGTTTAATATTAAGTCTGTATTTTGCTGTGTGTCAGAATACTTATATCATTCAGACACAATCAGGGAAGTGTCCTGGAGTTTGATAGGAATAACTCCCATGTAATACTTCAAAGTCATGGTTGTTCATAAACGTCACATTCCTCTCAGATAAGAACAATAAATTCTAAGAGTCTGTATGTTTATAACCATTAGAACTATTTTCGAGGATTTTGTTTTCCCCTTTTCTGTATATAGACCATTCTGATTCCTCTCAAGAACTGTGTCAGCTAGCAACAGCAAGGATTTGGGAGCAAAAGTTGAGTGCATCATCAATACCAAGTGATCCTTCTTTTAAACTTCCATAGAAATAAAGATATAAAAACATATTTGACTTCTAATATCATATGGGACATTGCAATATATAAAGAATCTGCTGCGAGTGGAGGGCTCGATGTGATGGCCTTCCAGTGGGAGTTACTCTGTCATTATATGAAAGTTTATGGCCGTCATCATATATAACATCTGATGTGTTCAAACTAATTGTACGTCTCTCTGTAAATGAAGGTGTGTGTCTTGCTGATACTGGCTGGTTCTGCCAAGAGCATTTCACTGGGCGGATCTTCAGGAGATGTTTCTTCTTTGATTTCAGTCAAGCGTTGGTAATATAGCCTGAAGTTGGCAATATAACCTAAGATTTTTATTTCAGCTTGGTAACTACAAATATTATCAGTCATAGTATTTTCCTGTGCTCTGTAAAAACAATTTTTTTCTGTGCCTCCGGCAGCAGCCAGATCTTCATGCATTTCCTGAAGAGGCACTTTTTTTACTCAGTGAAAATCTAAATGCAATTAATTTAATGGCATGTCTTATGTATTTATATTAAGGGAAGGTGAGTTAGGGACTGAGTATTTTAAACTATTTATGTTCAGATCTTATACTGTAAGTTTATAAGCAATATATTAAAATCATCTTCTAGGCTTTATTTGCCTTCTGATAGATGTAAAGATGGTTTCAAAACAGATACATTCTAGAAATGTCTTTGGTTTTCTTTAATTGTTTTCTCATTGAAGTTGAAATGACAAAATCAAAATATAGGGGGGAAAAAAACCCCTGCTCATAAAATATGGAAATATTGAAAGCAAAATTATGAAATTTGGATTTGAAATTAACTTAATAAAACGAAACACTAAGCCACACTAATTCAAAACAAAAAAATAATTTCTTATCAACATTTAAAAAATAAATCTTTTATTTCTTTATAAATACTAGCTATGAAGATTCAAATCCTTTTTTTTTATGTGGAAAGTTTTAATTTGGAGCAAATTCTTCTGCTTTAAAATTAAGAAACTTTGATTACTGTGACCAGTTTCACTGCTGCATGTAAACTGTAACTGGCCATGCAGTATTTCCCCAATGTGATGATTTCTGTTTAAGGCATGTTATAAAGGGTGTTATCCTTTATAAGTACTTTTTCCAGTTCTTGATGTACTTGTAGGAGGGAATGCAAAGAGATACGACCTATCCCAGCCAAACATTAAACACCCACACATCACATGGTATGTAGTTGGTTTTATATATCAAGCCCATTAAAAAAAAAAAAAAAAAAAAAAGTGTTTAAATGGGTATTNATTAAGTGGTAATCCTTGAGAAGAAGAAAGAGTGGTGCAGTTTGGGATTCCTACAGCTCTGCTGCTATTCTTCTCGGTCCCCAAGGTTTAGGCACCAGTTAAGTTCCTTTGGATTTCTCTAAACAGAGCTTAGTAATACATAAGCAAAAATAGTTTGTGAATCAGCTGTCTACACCAGCACAAACGTACCCCAGGACAGTAAGTCATGAATCAGTAATTACCAGAGAATTAGGCCTGGCACTTTTCCTTTATGACTCTGTCTAGAGCCTTAGAAATGCTTTATCCTTGGCACACTAGGATATGTGGATTCTATGCTATGGGTACCTGTTACTCTTATTTTTAGCTATAGGTTCTCCATTTTCATGAGCGGTGAGAACATAAAAATAAAAAATGACGAGTTTGTTTGGGTAGAGCAGTTGTTCTCAGGGGACTGAAGTTCTGTTCTCATCATGAAATCCCACACAAGTAATCAATCACAGCCGTACCCATTAACGTCAAGTGTAGTGGGTTCCTGGCTATTCAAGTGTCAGTTGAAAGAGGGGATTCAGCGATGTTATCCCCTGCAGGAAAGAGAAATGCAAAGAGGATTTCATTGAGCCTTTAACATTGAATTTTGTGGGAAAGGCTCTGTGTGGGAAGCCAAGAATCCGTGTGGGCAGTCATTCTTACGTGTGACTTAATCACTTGAGATGTTATTTGTTACTGTTTCTATCTGTGTGGTGATGTGTATGACTCTATTGGGTTTATGTGGCAAGGTTTGGTAGCAGGGGCATTCAGGGCTTCTGTGAGATGAGACCAGGAGCTGGCCCCATGTCAGACAGAGGCAGTTCCAGCTGGCTCCAAGACAGACCCACCACTAGCCAAAGCTGAGCCCATGAGTGACACTGGTGGTACCTCTGTGGTAACAGATTGAAGAAAGGGTAAAAAAGCTGTGTAACAGCATCTAGGAGAGAGGAGTGAGAAAAATGTGAAACAACTCTGCAGACATCAAGGTCAGTGAAGAAGGAGGGGGAGGAGGTGCTCCAGGTGCTGGAGCAGAGATTCCCTGCAGCATGTGGTGAAGATCATGGTGAGGCAGGCTGTCCCCCTGCAGCCCGTGGAGGGTAACGGTAGAGCAGATATCCACCTGCAGCCCATGGAAGACCCCATACCGGAGCAGGTGGATGACTGAAGGAGGCTGTGACGCCATGGAGAGCCCATGCTGGCGCAGGTTTGCTGGCAGGACCTGTGGCCCCGCCGGCGACCCACACTGGAGCAGTCTGTTCCTGAAGGACTGCATGCCATGGGAAGCACCCACATTGGAGAAGGTTGTGAAGGACTGTCTCCTTGTGGGAGGGACCCCATGCTGGAGCAGGCGAAGAGTGTGTGAGGAGGAAGGAGNGCTGGAGCAGGCGAATAGTGTGTGAGGAGGAAGGAGCAGCAGAGACGACATGTGATAAATTGACCACAACCCCCATTCCCCTTCCCCCTGCACTGCTAGAGCAGAGTTAGAAGAGTCAAGGAGGGAACCTGAATCTGAGAAGGGTTTTTTTTTTAGTTTTGTGGTTTGTTTATCACTATCCTATTATTAGTTGGCAATAAATTAAATTAGTCTTCCCCAAGTCAAGTCTGTTTTGCCTGTGATGGTAATTGGTGAGCAATCTCCCTGTCTTTATCTCAACCCATGAGCTTTTCATCATCTTTTCTCCTCCTGTCCTGTTAAGAAGGGGGAGTGATAGAGCAGCTTGCTGGGTACCTGGTGGCCAGCCAAGGTCAACCCATGGCAATGACAAACCACTCCAGCTATGCTGTTTGGATAAAGGTGGCAGGAAAAATGTTCTTGTTAAAAAGCATTTAAGGATAGGGCGTAAGTAAGTAGCAGCACACATCGGTTGTGTAGGGCATTGACTGAATCATTGAAGGTCTTTCAAAGCAGATACAAAGGTGGCAAGGCTTGACAAACAAATCAGTCATAATCAAACACATTTTTAGCTTGTATGAATCAAATCATAGTTTTGTCTCCCGAAGTAACCAGGTTGCCAAGAGTCAATATCACTTTAAGCTACTCAGTGAAAAAATTTGCATGCTTTTGACTTGCTTTCTAAGCAAGGCACTACCCTTAAGCCAATTGCTGGAAATCAGTCAGTATAAACTGAGAACTTGTTACCTTTTGGATAAACTTCATATTCAAAGATTATGAGAGGGGCAGATTGAGGAGACCGGCAAGTTTTCACATGGCCTTTGATTGGAGGCTCCTGCACAGCAGCAAGCAGGTTTGTTTTGATTTGGCTTTGTTTTCAGATGTCCTGTTTGAAGATATCTCTTCATTAATATGCATCTAAGTGAACTGCATCAAATATTTAACAATGAAGGGATCCATTGGAGGTAGAGAAGATATATGTCCATAGCAGCCTCTACTTGATTAGTATTTGCAGACAACTGCTCCGCTACAAAGTGAGCCCGGACTACTGGAAAAAAAGTAGTGTTTCCTGCTTGAAGTAAAATATGAGTCATAATTATCATATAAGGGATTGATGCTTATGATTCACATTTTGAGATGTGTAGTATTACATCAGCGGTAATTTTTGTTCATATATATTACATCGATATCAAATTTCAGGTGAGTGTTGGTGTTTTCTAATACTGCATGCAACTAGAGTAAGAAAGTACTGGGGCAGTTTGTGAAGAAGAGAGGTAGCTGAATAAAAGAAAAATGATTATCAAAATAATACCAAAGGTCTCATAATTGGAATTCTTAAGAGAAAATTCTAAATTCTTAGAATTTTAGCATGGTTATTTAAAAGTATAAAATACCTAATGGTCGTATCATGGAGTATACATTTATACACAGACCAAGGCAGATGCAGAGGGCTTGTTATTCCCCTCCATTGCACCATTTTCATGCTCATGTAATGCTGTTAAGGTCAGTGGAATTACCTGGCAGAGCACTAATGCAGAGACATGAAGAATTAAATCAAACAACAGCTAATCTTTCAGGAGAACTTTGCTAAAGTCTAAAAAACCATATGCATAAGAAAGGGCTCTAGTGTCCCTCAGGAGACCAAATTCAGGCCTGAATGGAAACAAAGGTGCCCTGATTTTCCCTCTACTTCTCATCGTGTTTTATTAGATGCAGCTTTATGACATAAACAAAGTTAGGCGTGCACAAAGGCTACATTGGGGCTGAGGCAATTTCACCTCTGTGCCACTAAAAGGGGGTATCTTGCTGCTTTTCTTCCACAGGATTGTTGCTCAACTGCCACCATGATCCAGTGACTTAAGAAACAGAAAACTAATCCTTCCAAAAAGTTCTAAAATTACATTCTGCAGGACTAGTTTTCCCAAGAGGCTCAACACGGCGTCAGTCAAGCACAAGGGAGATGATGGGAACTTGCGTTCACAGGGAAAGGAAGAAGCATATTGAGACTGCCTATTTTTACACCACCATGCAATCAAGTTGGGCTATTTTAATTCTGAAGTGTTGTAACCACGCTGTTACATGATCTGAAGTGCTGGTGTGTTGCACTTGCTTCATCCAGCATGATATACTTGGTCATGAGATATTTCTTTTCCTAGAGGAAGACTTGTCTGATGTAAAATGAAATTCAGACTAACTTTAACGGTTGAATGTAAAGTGCTAAAACAACCCAAACCAGAAACCCCTGAATTCAGTGGTGAGCCCTCCTTTACCCAAGTAAAACAAATAAACAAAGAAATCGTCCCAGATTGCTGAGATATGACCAGTTTCATTGCAAACTACTGTGAGAAGAAAAGTGGGGGAATTCTAACCAAACCAAGCCAAAAACCCTGATGAAACTGAGAAAAATAAATAGTTCCTGAGGGAAGTGCTTGTTCTGTTTGTAGAAAAACATTTAAAAATTGATGCTGAAGTGTCAACTAAAAGGGAAGAAGCTGTTGGATTATCAGGGTCCGTTGTGTCTGTGCTTTGTGCTTGTGAATGGATGTGTGGACACAATCTTCACACTGGTACAAGGCATTTGTGTTGTGGTAGTAGTAAGTTTGTAAATGAAAATGAAAAAAAAAAAATTGTCTTACATTTCTCCCTTAATATGAAAAAATGTATAATTGAGACTTCCTTTTAAGTGGATCATTTACTATATGTGTTCCTGTATGTACATTGTTTGTCCATCATTTTAAGAAAGCTATATTGCATGGGCAGAGGGACCTAGACTGTTTAGCCTGCATAGTGTCGTACAACTTTTCCTTTGGTTCATGACTTAAGCACAAGTAAAATAACAGTATTGCTTTTTAGAGTACTGTTGGCAGAGGAGTCCACTGAAACGAGTAGATTAGTTTATTCTTCAGGGATATAGCTTCAAGTTCTCTGCATTAGTTACACTTGGTTCTGAAGATTT
Source organism: Burhinus bistriatus (assembly GCA_013397275.1). Taxonomy (NCBI): domain Eukaryota; kingdom Metazoa; phylum Chordata; class Aves; order Charadriiformes; family Burhinidae; genus Burhinus; species Burhinus bistriatus. Next base: position 796,344 of record VYXH01001734.1, read on the forward strand.
CCTTAGCAGCCATAGTAGATGGGGTTTTTTTTTCAATAAAAGGAGAAAAGACTATTTTGAAGTGTTTGTAAAGCTGGGTAAAGGGACTTAGGAGTTTGGAAACTCTTATCTGTAGCTGACATTCTAAAGTAGACTTTGAGGGTGTAGTATCTTCACTGAGTAAGCAGAGTCTCTGCTGTTATAGCTCATCTGCACGATTAGAGTAATGAAAAACACAAAACACATTTTTGAAATATTCTGCTTACTTAATTTGTGCCTTTCAGAATGGATAAACTCTGCACTTAAAGGGTGGATCTCATCTGTTAGACTTGTCTAAGTTAGAGATCTACAGGTATAGCTTAATAATCACTTCTTTCAAGCCTTGTGTCTTCCATCTTTGTAGGATCACGTTTAAATTAGACAATTCCCAGCACTGGGACCTGGCAGGTTCAATGGGCCATCTGAGGTGGTGAAGGAGAGGCAAGACTGGGGAAACAGAATGGGGTGGCTTAATCTGGTAGAGCAATGAGGAGAAATGCTTGTCAAACTGCAGCATGGAGCTGTCATACTAAATCACCTTTATAGTCAATGGACATCGTGTTAGGTGATCCAGCTGGTTTAGGAAGAGAGGACTTACCTTTTGGAGGTAACTGTTCGGAATAATGAAGGATAGTTTTAAAAGAGGGAGTAGGGGAAATGTCTGACTTCAGCGGGGAAAGAGGTATTGCTTTTTCCCGGCTGGGTTAAAAAAACTCCTTCCTTGTGATTTATTCACATTGACTCAAATAAAAGTCTAAAGGAGAAAAGCAGTCTGGGTTGGAAACTTTCATTTTCTGTGTGGAGGCAGTGTTCATTAAAACAGATCAGTTACAACCTCTTGCACTAAAAGATTATGCTGGAAACGAGATCAGAGGCTATTTGTGCCAGCTGCCACTATTAGAAGGAACACGGTAGACATGAGGTCATTGTCACTTCTGAGCTGTTGGAAGAAATGTAAGAAGGTAAAGATGTTGACAAACACCTCAAACTGTGCTTATGAAACTGTACGTGATAAATTATAGAAATAAGAGGTTGTTTCAAAAGCACCCAAAAACTATCTTTGCATTATTGATGCCAATCGGCATGTCAGGCTGAGTCTCGGAAAATTTCAACCCTAAAGTTTTTATTAGTTTAGTTTGTGGTTCAGCTGCATGAAGTCCAGCACAAAAAATAAAATATTCAGCAAATGTAATTTTCTTCCTTCAAAAAGCTGACTGCAGAGTTGATAGTGGGTTTGATTTGGTATGTTGTGAATATCTAGAAAAATAGGTACAGTGTGCAGCAAAAAAGTTCACAGATCCCTTCCCTCTGCTCAGCTATAGTCTTAGCAGACCTCAATGAATGTAACATGTTCTCTGACTTAATGTGTTGCCTCCAAAATGCTAGAATAGTTTGTGTTTCAGAGACCAGTTTCTTAGTAAATGGAAGCTTTTTCCATGCATTTGCTAAATAATTCCCACTAGAAGTTTCCTTCACATCTCATGTCTTGGCGGGGGCTCATCCCTTCCCCTCCCCTTCCTTCTTCAGACTGAGCGTTTATCTTATTAGGGAAAAACAGCATATGTGATTATTTCTGGTTGTTATGCAGCAATGGAAATCATCCAGTCTCTTCCCCCTGGCCTGTGTTCCCAAGGAGCCACCAATTACCGAGTCTGAGTTTTAACCGGTCCTCATAAATCAACGCTATTAAAATCATTAAACGGTGATGTAATTTCAATCCAAAGTATAGTTTTATTGCATTTGATTATTAATAATTGCATCAAAATGATAATTTTCTCTTATGTATTTTAATGAGCTTTTTTAATATCTGCATCCAGCTGCACTCTATCACTCAATTTATCTCCTTTGCATGTCTTCAGCCCACATCTGCTGACTTGATGGACTCGTACCATGCCAGTGAAGAGCCTTGTGAAGTGCGATGTAGCTATGGGAGTGGGGCGAGATTCTGCTTCACATAGTGACAGCACAACTGTCAGCTCAAAGCTTTCTCTGCAGAATCTGCCTGACTAATGACAATGGAAGGGCCAGAAAAAAGCGCAGCTGGGGCTGCTGTTCCCAGGTTGGGGTGGAAGCCCTGAGGGTAGAAAAGTCATCTCTTGGCTAAGCATATTTGACATGGGAGATATTAAGAGAAAATCAGCCAGCATTCTCATTATACCTTTTCAAAGTTAAACTGCACCTTGATCAATTCTGGCTGAATTTCTTTCTCAGGATATTCTTCTCAAAATTGTTCTTCACTTTCTTCCTTTGTCAAAGTGGAATCTACTCTTCTCCTGAATATACTAACCAAAGATGTATCAATTCATTATGGAAGCTGTGTGTCAAGTTTAAGATATTTCTAATAAGAATGAATCTAAGTCTTTTTTAGCACTAAATCTGCCTTGTTAGTCTCAAATGTCAAAGGTAATTGTAAAAAGATGCTGTAGCGCTTGCCAGTGCATGTGAGTGTGTGCATATTTATCAATTTATGATTATGAAGCTTTGTTTCCAATTTCATACTGATTTCTGTTCTTCTCCAATTGTTCCTATTTGTATTCATACTTTAGTAAAAGAGATTCTAAAGAAATTTAAAAAAACTTAATGTCAAGTACAGAAAAAATAGTTTCCATCTAGATGTTAGTAATAGTACATTATAAATGGGGTTTATTTTTATTTTCCAGCTAGAATGTTAAAGCTGGTTCATATGAAATCCCCTCCTTTCTTCCATCCACATAATGATTATTCTGTAGCTGGCTCTGCATAACTTGATTATATTATGTTCTCAGGGCTGTTGCTGGAGTTGACGGAGACCCTGATTTAGTTCATATGGAAATCCAGGACCCCAGTGGAGGTATGCAGATGAAAATGTTATCAATTGATACCCTAGTCTATTGTCATTTCTCTTTGTTTTAGAGAGTACTTTTTGGATTGTTTTTAAAACTAGTCAGAAGAGAAATTGTGCAAGTCAGATTCTTTCTCTGTTTATCTGTAGTCAGCAAAGCTGTCCTGTTATATAAAAATATAGTATAATTTAAAATTTACTTGTTTTCCACTCTAAGGCAAATTGATGTCAAGATGCTATGCTCCGTTGAAAATGTCCATTAATAGTGCAATTTATTCTGGCAGTTAAACATTGAACATTTTTTCCTGATTTGGAAATAAAACTGGCAATGCAGTGATAGTGCTGGGTAAGCGTCTGTTAGAGTGAATCGTTGCATATGTCAGTCCTACTGCACTAACCACCATCTCCCAGAATTTTCTCATGTTACAGTATCCAGTATACTTTGAGACTTCAAAGGGAAAATAAATGAAAAAGTAGATTAGCAGTCAGGATGTGCTGTACTAAAGAGTCACCATGATTCCAAAAGCTTGTATGGATTCTTGTTACCAATTGTACTCTTGAAAGATAATTTAATTCCTTGACTCAGATCATCTAAGTTCCTGTGCAGTCTTGAAGTTGTAAAGAATGCACTATTTGACTTTCTGTGATCCAGTAGCTTTTCTTCATTTCAGCCCTATTAAAAAAATCAAAGTTACCATGTTAAATTCTGGATGACAAAGTTTCTAAATCTTTCAGCAGTGAGATTTCTGTGACTTTGTTACCCCTGCACAGCCCCATCAGCTGCTCTGTTTAGAGACCATGTAGGAACATTCTTTCGGAGCTGGATGGAAAGATATTTTTTTTTTTTTATTTAATGGAAACAGCAGAAAAAGAAAAACTCTCATGAACTATCTCCTGGCTGGGTTCTAAACAAACTGACTTTGTGCACTTGTACAAGCATCGCCATTGATTTTAGTTGGACCAACATCGTTGTACTACCTAACTGAGGAAGAACTATAATGCTTGTCATGTGAATTATGAATAGCTGCAAGAGTTTTCAATGGCTCATTGCTGTGCTTGCTCAAATATCCTTGTGGTGATGATTTGGACAGCAGGAGAATTTGGATTGGCTCTAGCTGCCTCTTAAACAGATCCAGATTTTAAAACAAATATTTGTATCTAGTATACTGGTTTGGCCTTTTCTAATTGAAAGTCATAAAGTGTGGAATGCATTTCCTATCACACTGCAAAAGTAATGAAGCATATGCATGGGGCTGCATTGTTTGCTCTTTCACACTGTATCTGGAGCGTGGGGAGAATTAGTGATCTGGACACAGGATTGTGTATATAACATTTTTCTCACTGCACTTGGGAGAGTCACTCAAGTACTTTGTGCTCAGAAGCTTGTGATGAAGGGTGAGCTGTACAAGGGCTTGAATCTAGGAGAAGGTGTTCGGGCCACAGCTGGTGTGAGATAGGATTATTGGCTCTGCTCTCTCTGATAAGAGCAGATTGCGTCGAAGATGCAGTGATGCTATTCTAACAGCCCAGGCAGAGAGGATATTCCTTGCCCGTTGCTAACTGGAGAGCAAGAGAGAGGCCATAGCCTCCACTAATATAAATCAGTCCAGGCTTTTTCAGCAAGGTATTAACTCTGGATATAGAAGTCTTGCCTCAACAGAGCAGTTCCAATAGTGTGTTAATAGTGTGTCGTAACTTTCCTACAGAGCTTTGAAAATAGCCTTTAAAATTCTGCATGCTATCTATTAAATGGAAATCTGATTCTCTTCTTGCTCATCAGAATTTTATACTGGGGTTGATCTATTGATTTCAGTTATGTTGTGTCAGGCTGCCATTTCTCCAAGTGAATAATTCGGCTCTGTGCATAGGTTAAGTGAGAAAAGACGCTCCTTCTATTATCCCCACCCATGAATGTCTCATTCATCTAACCCCTAATCTCTCTGGACCAGCAAAATTTGGATAATAACAGGCTGCCTCCCAGGAATGATCTGAACTGTAAGCAGTTAATATATTCTCAGTACATTGGAGATTGAAAAACTCTTGTATGAGGGTTTTATCTAATAATTTTACAACTAACTCGACTGGCAAAGGCAGTACTTTCTCTACATGAATAACATTTTATACTGCTTGCTTCTTTTTCCCTTGATAGCCCTGTCATATGTTTCTGTCTCTCTTCCCTCAGGTTATCGTTACATCACTTGCCAGATTCAAAATTGCTCTGATAAGACAATGACAGTCCAGTTTGCTGGTGGCACTGATCGGGATTCCCTGACTGTGCAGGATGACTACATATTTCTTCAGGTACTGCTCCTTTTTGGAGAGAGCGTCCATTTTCAAATTCAAAAATAAAATTTTAAACAGTGCAGCAACACTGTAATTTAGGAGCATGGAGAAACCTGTTCTAGAATATGAATGGTGATATATGAATTTTTACATGGAACAAAGCATTCCTTTATCAGTGAGAAAAACCAACGCATCTTTAATTTGTGCAACAAGTTGCCTGTTTATTTGGCTGATTTTAATTTATCACTGACCTGGCTTTAACGAGATGGAGACACTCAAATAGATTGTGTAGTTCAAAATTACTTTTTATAAGTAGTCTTGTATGTTAAGCAAAATGCAACCCTTTGTTTTTATGCTTACAATCTCTTCTGGGTCCTTTCCAGTACCTCCATAGTACAAAAAGGTTACCTGAGAAGATTACGCAAGGAAAGCCACTGACAGAGTAGTGGCTCAGCTTTTTCACATGTATTCTGTTGTGAAGAGGTTTTCCTGGGAAAGAATTTATACAGCTGCACTTCGGAAGCGAAAGGGTGAAACGGCCATAGCTGGGAAGCTTGGAGCAACTTCTGATGGTCCAAATTGCACTGGGGTTATTTCATTCCCAAACTATTAGACCTGCCTGCAGAAACCTGGGCTGGGACTGCATCAATCTTACGGCACCACATACAGCTCAGGCACACTTAAATTCATGTCACTTTATATGCTTGGAACTGGTTGTGATTTCAGTCTGTCAGAGCTACAAACTTCTGAAAGAAAGGTTATGTCTTACCTGTTTTTTAAGATTTTCCTAGGAAAGTTGCTTGTACTTTCCTCAGTGGTTGGCTATCATTTTTCCCTTACTTTGATATGATTTGCCAAGGCTTGTTTATCGAGTCTTACAGGAAAGCAGTGTTGTGGTGGTGGATAACTCTCCCCACCACTACCTCGGTGTACATCACATTGGCTTCTTTGCATTTTTCCCCCACTATGGCTGTTCCTTCCAAAGGATGTGTAAATTGAGAACAAGACAAAAGATCTGTTCTCCTCGTTTGCTATAGTGGTTTCAAAGGCCCACATGGCTTAGAACATTTAGCACAAGAAGTATTCTTTGAGTTAAATTAGGCATTTTTCAGCTCAGGTCTAGCACTCATGGCACCCATCTTGCTCAAAGGTGGTATTATCTGTGGCTCCCCCCAGGCACACTCTAAAATCCGTTTCACGGTGTGTAGATGGTGAGAAGTGCTTCTCACCATGTGAACTTCCAGACTGCTGTGCTCAGCAAAACACAGGCTGCTTCCTCTTCAAGCTTTTGTTTTGCTGGATGTCTTGTATAAATGCTTCTCAAGCTGTTGTTATTTTGTCTCACGCCAGATGTGGGTAGACGTGAAATGGAAGTGCAACCTAGAAATGTAAACATAAAGTAATGGATGGTTGCTACTGGCAAAATGATGCCATTGGTAACGTAGTCTCTGTAGATTTGAGATATGTCAGTGCCAGTAGGTGAGATGTGCATGTATTCCACATAAAGGGGAAACATCTCCAGTCTTTTCCTTTCAGACCTACCTGCAGTAATTCACAGTATATAACATACATCTCTCTTATTGCCAAATTGGTTTACAGTTAGCCATATCTATGTTACTGGAGGATAGAAGATAACTCTGGGATCCTATAGTCAAATCTGAAGTGCAGCCACCACTGAGGTGTGATGCAGGACACTACTCAACTGTTCCAGTGAAACCACACAGCAGCTGCACATCTGAGAAACAGCATACTCTTGAAACCACATGAAATTATTTTATCACTAGACTAAAATATTGCTATGTAAGTTTAGAATATTGCTATATAAGTTAGAATCAGACCAGGGACTCCTCTTAATATCACAGCAGTATCTGTCAGAAAGAAGATGGGACAGAATCATCTGTGCAAAAAGAAGAGAGTTTGAGACTGTCTTATTGCCCCTGACATCACTCGCATCCCCTCAGCTGTGCAGCTGTGAGTCAGAGCATTGCAGGTCTCCACTGCTAATCCTGGCCCGAATCTCAGGCTTTTACCATCTTAGAGGAAGATCTCAACCCCATTTGTTTAGTACGTCTATATCCACGAAGATCAGCAACTTTTCTAATACTCGTTTCTTTTCCAGTTTGCACTGACAGTCAGGCAGTTTCAGAGGTGATTTTAGTAGGAGGATTAAAGTTTCAACACTGTTTTTAAGCACAGACCAGCCTTTAATGTCAGTGAGGCTCACCACGACTAGCTGCTTCAACTTCGATTCTCTGCCGCCTCACATCATCTTCAGTCATTTAAAATGAGTGACATAAAATAAATGCATAATGAACAAGAAGGCTATGAAAAGATGGATAAGTGCTATTTAACACTAATTAAATAAATGGTGAGGTTTTTGGTTTAATCCATAATTTAACAAATCACATTCCTAATGGGCATCACATTCTTTCTACCACAAAAAAGAAAATGCGTTTAAAAAAAGAGAGAGAATAATTATAATATTAAGTACTTTGAAATCTTTAAAATATTCAGACAGGTGGACTTGCTGTCATGCATCAGCTCTATTTTTATGAAGCCAAGTCAAGTTTGCGTGCTTCAGGATAGGCTGTTTTCCAAATCATGTTCCCTTTTTAAACACAAAATTTGAGGAGAAAACCAGTGAGATTAGGGTAGGATTTTAAATGGATTTTCTAAGTCAAAGAAAGAAGATGAGTCTGTGCTTCTGTTCCACAATCTGATTTGTCATGGACAACCAGAGAAAAATTTCGCGCATTTCATTTCACTTATTCCATTTTCTTTTCTGACCAGTCCCTTCCTGCAAAGCAGCCACCCTTTATAAACTTAGTGAGAATGATTGAATAGCCATTACCTAGCTGATCTTCTGGTGGGGGAAAAAAGTATGAAAAAAAAGTGAAATATTATTTACTAAAGGCTGAAACCTTTCCTAGTTTAATGTGCTGATTTATATACTAGCACAGACTTTTTTTGTTACATTTCTAACTAGAAAAACCTAGGGAGGCTGTTAGTTGAGTATTTTCATCAATGGTTATTTAGAATCTTCCTTTTGGTACTTTGGAACAATATTTGCACTGTTTTGGTTTTTTTTTTTCAATAAGGTAAAAGTCTTACAATGACTGGTATATCTGCTGTTACAAAGAGCAGAAAGGTGCTAATGGGTACCAGTCATACAGCTGTGTTGCTTTCAATGCACATTTCTGTTGGCTTTCTTTGGTGAAAATTTTCATAAGCCCCTCAAGTATTTTACATAAAACCTAATCTGTCTTCAGTTCCACACAAGCAAGTAGTTGAAATACATTTAAGCTTATAACTGTGTCTTCAGGACTTTCAAACTGACCAACCAATGGATTCAGTATTGCATCATTATCCTCCATGCGGCATGTCAGCATCTTACTCTGGGAAATGTTTTATCCTGTATAGAAAATAGTACGCAAATATAGTTAATGCTTTACTAATGTTAGCATAATTTATTTAGCCTTTATTGCTCTGCTTTGAGTAGTGCTGTTGGAATACTGCTCGCCTTTGAGGTACCTGGTGTTCATGGCCAGGTTACCTCCTCCTGACCTCTTACCGGGAGGGTGCTGCAGCCTGGATTTCTGTGAAAGGGCAGAAATGTGGAAGGCCTATAGGTGCCGAGATATCAATAAGGACCGGGGACAGTGAGATGCTGAAGTCTCAGGTATCACCCATGACAGCTGAAATGGCAAAAGAGAGAAGTGAATAGCTTTTTTTCTTCCTAAAGGGGGGGGGCGGGGAACATAAGAGTTTGAGTCTTTTTGGAGTCTATTTTCTCACAATTTTTTATTTATTATTTTAGGAGTACACTGCAAATTAATCGCATGTAATAGAAGTTACAGCTGTGTATTTCAGTTGCAGGTTAAAGAAAATAGTCTTCCATCGCAGACTCTTTAGATTTAAAGTAAACTATCACAAGGTTCTGTTTTTCCTTTGTATAGACAACATCAGCAAATCGGACCAAGTATTATGTGTCTTACCGTCGCAATGGCTTTGTACAGATGAAGTTACCAAAATATGCATTGCCAAAAGTAAGTATACACATTTTTCTTTCTATGTATTTTTTCTTCTTCTCTTTCTACCTAAATGAGCTTTGTCCTTTTCTTTTTTAACCTCATTATTCTGAGATCATTATTTCTCCTTGCAAAGATTTCTGAATCCCATTCGTGGTATATTCTTAACATACTGGTTTTATTTTTATTCTAGGAATGCAGTAGCTCATAAACCATAGAGGGCAAGAACATACGATAGCTTATTTGTCACCACTTACCACAATAGTTTTTGAGCTTTGCTTCCACGAAACAGTGCTACACACCCAATGGCAATGTAATGATATTAAGCAAGTGTTCTTTCAAGAATCAATTACAGTTTAATTCCACATGGTGCTTTCTGGTATAAGCATGAATAGTAATGTAAGAGAATTTTACCAGTTGATAGTGCTCTATTTCATTAAAGAATCCCAATATGAACTTCAATTACTTAACAAAATGGCAAGGCTTGTTGAGACGTTCCTTCAGTCTGGCATATTTTTATAGTGACAAGGTTTCTATATTTGCATAGTAAATTAGCAGTAAAGCACAGATATTTACATACAGTGTAACTGATGCAATTGAATTTTTGTGCTGCGCTTAACGTGTTTCATAACTTTATGTATAGTTAGAAGGCTTTCATGATCCTGAAGAAAAATGACTTGGAGGTTTTAAAGACCCAGCTGGATAAAGCCCCAGGTAACCTGGTCTGGCATCACAGCTCACCCTGCTCCCAGCAGGAGGTCGGTCTAGAGACCTTCTGAGGTTCCTGCCTTTTCATGTGATTCTATGTGATTCTGTCACTTACTTAGTAGAGAAGACGTGATTTTTGCGTGTCTTGAAATGCACAGGTTTAATTCATTGCTCATCTAATGAAGGACAGCAGAGTACAATGTATTTCCTTCTTTTCTTCACAAAGAATGTGTTTAATGTTGTTTTATCATCTTCGGATGTTGTGGTGGTTTTTTTTTTTTTAAATCTAAGTGGTGGTCTGTAGTCTTCTGGTTTTAAATATAAAACATATTAACAAAACCCTCAAATCCTCAGATATTATTTGGGATATGCTCCCGGTGGTACTATGGAAATAGCTATTTATTTATTTCTCTATTTTGATGAGAAATGTATTGCCAAGGACAGGTAAATATATCAACAGTTCCACATAATTATTTCAGTGTTTTTAAGGCCTTTCATGTAGCCTTTATGCTTTCTTGGGGAAATTTGTAATTAGGAAAGCAACAGGAGAATATCCAGTTGTAAATGTTAGAACATGCCAGATGTGCACACCCTGAGGGACTGCAGCCCTTGGGCAGCTCCTGCTGGGGCAGGAACACTCCAAGGGACTGCAGCCCATGGATGACCTACACTGGAACAGAAGAAAACAAGTAAGGAGCAATGGAGGAAAGCAAAGAATAAGCAAGGAGTGGCAGAAAGAAACCCTTCTGCAGATGACCCCAACCTCCTGCACAGCCCATTGCCTCACTGAAGTGGTTGGGAGGAATCAAATTAAAACAAGGTGGAAACAAGGGACTTGAGAGTAGGAAGAGGGGTGAAGGGGTGTTTGATTAAGCTGATCCTGGAGGAGGGGGAGGAAGGAAGTTTCCCTAAGTGTTTAATTATTTATGGTATTTTTTTAAATACCCAAATCAGTAATTAAATGTGTGTTAGCTGGCAATAAATTAAATCATGTAAATATCACCAAGTTGTGAATATTTTGCCCATGGCAAATTTCCTGAAGAAATGTCAGCACATTAGTGCAAGTGTTGACTATGCTGACTCGTGTGGGAACATGTTATCTCTTGGGAAATGGAAAGGCAGAAATCTTATAAGAGAAACCTGGGCATTTTTCCCTTCTGCTTCTGGATGGTCTGTGCAGGAATCTGTACCTTTCCATTGCAGTTTCCTTCTCATTCCCAGTAATCTGCTGCATTTAGCCAGAGCAGCACTGTTTGTCCTTCCTGATACTGCCATCACATAGAAGACGGACATCCTAACTCAAATTTTTTTAGAGTTGCACAGAGTGTTATGATTATAGACAGTAGTAGATAATTACTCAAGCATTCAGGAAAGTGATTTTTTTTTTTTTTTTTTAAAAAAGATGGATGCGTACTATACCTCTTTAATCACGCATGCCTCTGATTTAAATAGCAGTATTGCAGTACACTATATTAATAAAAGGTATGTTATTTGGGTTCTGATCTAGCTGTCTGGCATATCTCAGTAAATGGGTGGAGGTTGTCAGAACTCAAGAACTATATGAGAGTATTCTCTCGTAGACATCCACATTTGTAATAGGTGAGCTTGCATCAGTTGTGAAGAGCCGCAAGTGTCATGGGAGGGCTGGAGACACAGCACACATTGGGTGATCTAGATCTCTGTTCCATGGAGCTTTCCTTAGCAGCAAAACCAGTTTAAGAAGTCCTCCCCAGTCATTTATTTCTACTGCTCCTCTGCTGTCCACTATGACCTTTGTTGTGTTTGCGGGACTGCGCTATAAACAAGATCAGTGCAGCAATCTCATTGAAAAATAACCCAGAAAAAAAGTATAATTTGTTTTTCAAAAAGGCAAATCAAGAGGCAACTTGATCGCAGTGAAGAAGCCTCCCTATGGGGAGAAAATACGGAGTCTTAAAAGCACTTTAGCAGAGCAAGACCCACCATAGCTGGGAGCTGAATCCAGATGCATTCAAATTAGAAACTGAGCTCAACTTCTTAATGGTGTTGGTGATTACGTATTTGAAAAAGTGCCAAGGAAAGTGACAGATATTCTAGGTTTTGAAGTTTTCAAATCATGACTGAATACCTTTCTGGGAGATTTGCTCTAACCATATAGAAGTTATTTGCTCCTCCTGTATCTTATCAAATATGGAAATTGGAAATTCTCTGGTTGGCAAGATAGCAGAGAGCGAATTAAGGGATCTAATCATCACTTTTAGCCTTAAAATCCATTAATCTGCAAAGGGTGTTTAGTTTACTGGGCATATGGTCTTCACTGAGTGCATTTCTGACATACTCAAAAAGTGTCAGTCATAACTCACTAGTATTTCTGCCATATGTAGCCTGTATTGTTTGAAATAGTGCTGCATGCTGAATTCTTTGTCTTGGAAAATACGTTTTTTGTTTATTTGTCTTTTTTTTTTCCTTCCTTCTTTTTTTTCTTTCTAAGCAGATTAACTCCAGGCTTGACTGAATAAATAAATTAGAAGTTAATGGTTTCATTTTGGATAGAGTCAATAGCAAGCTAGGAACAGGATGACTGTGTCATTTAGAAAAGGATGTTTTTGTGGTTTTCGTAGTTCAGTCAGTACCTGATGAGTGGAACGAAATAAACTGTATCTTTTTAGCATTTTGATGATGCCTCCAAGAGAAGTTTCTTGGGTATCTGCACACAACAGAACTGAAAATTTCACTAAGAGGGCCTGGAAGCCAGACATCCATTAGAACAGTGGTGAATGGGAGAGGTTTTAACCTCTTCTGTAAAAGATATTATTTTGTCTTTTTTTTTTTTTTTCCAAGTGATTTGGTACCTTCGCATTACAGCAGAAATTTTAGATACTGAAGTAAATAAGAACACAGCTCTGAAATTTTTCATCACACTGTATTTCAGTGGGAATCATAGAATCATAGAGTGGTTTAGGTTGGAAGGGACCTTTAAAGATCATCTAGTTCCAACCCCCTTGTCATGGGCAAGGACACCTCCTACTAGACCAGGTTGCTCAAAGCCTCATCCAGCCTGGCATTGAGCACTTCCAGGGATGGGGCCTCCACAACTTCCCTGGGCAACCTGTTCCAGTGCCTCACCACCCTCATAGTGAAAAATGTCTTCCTAATATCTAATCTTAATCTACCCTTTTCCGGCTTGAAGCCATTACCCCTTGTCCTATCACTACATGCCTTTGTAAAGTGTCCCTCTCCAGCTTTCTTGTAGGCCCCTTTCAAATACTGGAAGGCTGCTATAAGGTCTCCCCAGAGCCTTCTCTTCTCCAGGCTGAACAACCCCAATTCACTCAGCCTGTGCTCGTAGGACAGGTGCTGTAATCCTCTGATCATCTTTGTGGCCCTCCTTTGGACCCACTGGAGCAGGTCCACGTCCTTCTTATGTTGGGGGCCCCAGAGCTGGACACCGTATTCTGGGTAGGGTCTCACGAGAGCGGAGTAGAGGGGCAGAATCACCTCCCTCGACCTGCTGGCCATGCTGAATCATCAGAGTGCAGCAGAAATGTATCTTCCAATCCAGTTTGCACAGAAGGAAAAAGAGTCATATGGACAAGTTACTGATGAAATTTTGCAAAGAGACAGGATATCAGCAAAGGCACTGGCACATTAAGAGTACATCTAGCACACGACTGTGGAGTTGCTGCTTTATGGTGATAGGAGATAAACAGAATGAAAGAATTGACAAATAATTTCTTTTTTAAGTTTGAATAAAAACAATAGCTTCTGAAGGAACTGAGTTTCAGGGTTTTTTAAGTATTAGATTCTGCCTAACCGGGAGATGAAGTGGGTCTGAAATAGACTATATTTAATTTTTCTCCAAAGAATTGGATGAGGCTTCAAAAAATTGCTTTCCAAGTGGTCTCTGTAAAGTGCTTCATGCCACTGGCCAGAGTTTTTGAGCAGTGATTGTGTACGGGGAAGGAAAACTGTAGCCAAGTCAGAAGATACTACAGGCTGGTCAAGGATGTGTCTAACAACATTAGGAGAGCTATGCTGGAAAACCAGGCTCCATCCTCAGGGAATAGTGCTGGGCTCTTCAGATACTATTCTTTTGCAGCACAGATACGTTTCACAGGGATTTTATATATGGAGATAGAACGAACGTTTTCAGACTGAGTAATTACAAAATGTTATTGATGTCTCTTTTTCCTTTTGATATGAAGAGGTTGAAAATCTGAAAAAAAAAAAAAAAATCAGTTGTTTTCTGTTGTTTGTATTTGCATTTGTGTCTGTATTTGTCTAAACATAGTCCCAAAAGGAAACATAGAAAAGGATAAATGTTTGTCTTTGGACATATCTCAAGGCCTCCATACTTGTGAATCAAAGGCTGCTAAAAGCAGCTTCCAGCCAAGCTTCACATGTGCTAAGTTTCTAGGCTCCGGCTCCACAGTGCCACTCAGATCACCTTTTTGTAACACATCATAGCTCTGCGCGTGTACAGAGAGCAGAGCTGTGGGGGGCATCTAATGAACAGAATTCAGATATTTTTTTAAATTTTTTTTTTGTTAGCTTTTTTGCCTGCTGTTGAGAGATGACTTTTTTTTTTAGTAGCGTGTTTGATACTGACACTACATTGAATCACACAGCTGTCTCCTGCATTTGACAGAAGTCAAGTGCCGGCTGCTGCCAGGCAAAGAGGTAGCAAAGGGTGGTAGAAAAGCCGTATTAAAGGCTGCCTGTATGGTCCCCAAAACAGAAGAGGAAATTTGGAGCGTTTGTATTAAAACTGAATTGGCTTTTTATACTGTATTCCATTTTACTAAGATTGCTTGTTCTCTGCTGCTAGAGCTAGATCAGAAGTGAATAACTTGTAGGAAATGAATACCAAAATCAAGCCAAGAGCAGCAGGATTGCATTTGTGTCATGAGAGGGTTGGCTAGGCATGCAGATGTGTTCCAGGGAGATCTAGTAAGGTCCAGGGAGATCCAGCGATCCCCTTTGGGCTGTTTTCAGCCTGGAGCAGGGGTTCAGCTGGCACTGCTGGGAGAGCAGCTCTGCCAAGGGGCGCGGGCTGCAGCCCCATCCAGAGAATCGTCACACTTGGAGTGCACGGAAGTTCCTGTGGCTCCGATTGACCTCGCCTAGAGAAGTCTGGTGTGGAAAAGGAGGAGTACGTTGGGTTCTGGTCCTTCTTCAGGGTTTTGAGTCATGCTCTAATATGACTAACAATAGAACTGGGAGCTAGTTCATTCTGAGAATTTAAGCAGAAAATTTGTTAACAAAATTGCTGACTAAACCAAGGAATCTACTACAAATCATAGTAGTTTTACTGTTGCAATTTGGAAGAATTTAATTATTCTGAGTCCCTTCCTATCTCTGGTAAATAAACTCAATTTATAAACAATCTTCTTTTATGAACTGATAGAAAGCATTCATTGATTCTGCATTTGTTCATGCCAGCTACAAAATCTTAGTAGTGTGAGAGCTCTATTGTCTGTTATATCCTACTACAATTCAGAAAGTTTAGTTCTGAAAAAGATATGGTGTGCAAAAAGCTTCTTTAATGTATTTTGATCTCAGTATGTCTTTTCAATCTTGTGAAATAGGCAATAATGTAAAATTTTTCAGGTAACCAAGATAAAAGAGACTACAGGGAAAAAATAAACAAAAATAAAAGACGACAAAAATCTTACTGCCTTAGAAATAAGTTACAGCCTTTAATGTATTCATGGTAATATGAATCTCCTGTACATGCCTTTCATCAACTCCATATATTCTTTTTATTTGATTATCCCCTGCTGCCCTTCTCAGGGTCTCAAAACAGGCCCACCTCTTCCTTGCCTCAGTCTGAGATATACGTCATTCTTTTCACCACAGGTTTTCTTCCAGACTTGTCTGTATCATCCAATAATAAATATAACACTATCAAGAGTAAAATATTTTGAGCAGTTTTACTCTTTCTCCCTAAACAGCCATCAGTGTTTTGAAGCATATATTCCCTTCTCTGTCAAGCTCCCTCTTACCCAAATTTTTCAAGGATTCCTTAAATGGGCCCATTCATTAACAGCAGAAATGGCAGGAAAGATTCCTGCAGCCCTTTTGTCAGCAGACAAAGTTCTCTTGAGGCTCTGGCCGTGTGATGGTTGGATTATGAAGTACTGAGGCTGTGAGAGCTCATTTAGCAAGGCTCTTAGTCTCCCAAGAATTGTTTCTCCGATTGGACAGTCCCTTCGCCACCTCTGCCGTCCATCACTCGAGGAGGCTTAGGCTGAGGTTGTTCCTCTGTGCCAGGCAGAAGAGCAGAGTGCAGCTGCAGCAGGACTACTTCTCCAGCCTTCTGAAAGTTCATTGGAGTGGCTGTTGAACAAAGAATAAAGGCTAACAAAATAGAAATACAAGTAGCAGTGCCATTTGATGCAGTAGAAGTATTCCTTTTCTGGGAGGTGTCACAGCACTAGCCAGTGAACCTGAGCTGGAGCAGCTGTCTGGCTCCCTGGTTGTACAAATCCATCCGAAGTGGATGCAAGGAACTGTTCTTTTCTTCCCGGTGTAACTTGTTATTGATTTCTCTCCTTGCACCATTTTACTCAGCCAGGCAAGGAAGATTAGGGAGATTATCTTTGTGATATGTGCCATCCAGTTACCTTGATTGTACTTAAGAGATTAGAGGGATATTAATGTGGTGCAACTGGAGGTCAAGGCTGAGACTACGCAGCCTTCAGTGCTTACATCTGTTGTGCTTCTGATACATTTACTCCTCGTGATTCTCTGTTTAATTTATCACTTGCTTCAGGTTAACGTATTGCCCAATGACAGCATTAAAAGATTGTAGAAGGGCAAAATTCTGGCATTGGACTGAAAATTTGAAAGATGGGAATTTTGAGATTCTTTTTTATTTGCCTTATTGACTGAAATGCCACAGTCCTGCCTGTGTAGCACGTTATCAGCTGTGCTGAATGTTGCCTACAGCGTTTTCACTTAATGATATTTCCTGTGTCATCAGCACATTTTACTACACAAAGGAGCACTGGCTTGCTGTACGATCCTTGTCATCTTTTATATCCTGTCTTCGAGGTGTAATTATATTTATTTGTGTCATAGGGTTTTTTATCATGGTTAGTAATATAGTAAACCATATAGAGCGTTTCTTGATTATAAAAATCTATAAAGTATTAGCAAACTTACAGGCTGGTGAGTTACTAAATGTAGATGGTATGAGGCTGTATACAGTGAAAACAATGCATTTCTCTTCCCTTCCTCCTCTAAACCTCTTTCTTTCCTCCTGCCTGTCCTCAGTTCCACCAAACTCGACTCTTTTAGTTGTTTAATTCTTTTGTGCTTCTTGACTGATAATTGGTTTTTGATTTGGTATTCATTCAGCCTTCTGTGAAAACAGACTCAACGGTATTAAAAGCAGATAATTTTGGAAAAATGTTAGACCGATCATGTTGGTATGTCTGTGTTAAAAGTAAAAAAATAATTCTCAAGCAGTGTGGATGTTTTTAAGAAGTAATATTTGATTGTTACTCTGTATTTGCTGGAAGAGTTCTTGGGTGCTTGCTTTCCATTGCATGGCTGAACATGCACAGTTATTTCAGTGTTATGTGCATACCCTCAGACTCATATATTTTGTTTAATAGACCAGGTCTGTCCATGTGATATGACATTTTTTTTGAAGTCGTGCTCATCTTTTGCACAATTTGGCCTTCTTGCATGCCTAATTATCTCTAGTATCACTTTGAAACTGTCTTTGTGTTTATTTGAACAATTGTGTTCTGTGCTACTGAGGTAAGGTACAAACACAGCAGCTTACAAGTCCCTGAGAGAGCAGGAGTGGTATGACCTGCCACTGGATGCCTTTTTTAATCATAGCAGTTTTTAACATGCAGTCTTTGATCACTTTCAGGATTCATTTAGCATTTTTGTAGAAAAGTAATTCTGATTCAACAGATTTCCAACTGCCCTTAATTCTAATTCCATGGTCAAGTTGAAATTCTTAATTGTCTGGAAATTGTTTACTTTCTTTAGCATAGTTAAGAAGCTATAGCTCTGGAATTAAAAAAAAAAACAAAACACAAACCCAAACAACAAACTCAAACCAAAACCAGAACAAAACCCCCAAAAATCAAATCCTCTCTTTTTCATGATATTTCTATTTGTATGTTTAACATTTCAAGTGATCTCAGTAAGGCAGGGTTTTATTTTCCCTTGTTTTCACAGGATCATAGACAATACACATGGAAAGGATCTCGAAAGGTCCTTTTCCAAAACAGTCATCTACCGAAACCAGTACTGACAGATATTTGTCTAATCTACTCTTAACAGCTTCGGAGGATGAAGATTACTTTACCTCCCTAAGCATTTTATCCTCAGTATGTATGACCAGGCCCTACTATAGAAGGATATTCTGATGTCTAACCTAAATCTCCTTAGCTGCGATTTATACCCAGTATTTAACTGCAGGTAGACAGAAGGCAGTTTATTCCATTTTTCTTGGGGTGGCTATTTACATAATTTGAAGGCTGTTTTCTGTTTACTCTCATCCACCTGTAGGGAAATTACCCTGTGGACTTGATTGCACAGTGAACTTATGAGTATTTCCACAGATTTTTAGTGATGAACATACAGACATCTGTGCTTAGTGTGGTATAATATTACCCAGTAAAGAGAGAAGGATAAAGAAAACATTGTGACAAAGGAATACACAGAATATAATGCAGAAGAAGCACCTAAGCAAACAGAACCAAGAAGTCTCATGGAGGTTTAGATGTAAAAAAACCAAACAGGAGTTGTGGACAATACAGCTAGTAGTATTAGAATTATTCTCAGGGCTGTTCAAACGCTTACAACCTAAAAAGATGAGATAAAGCTAATAGAGAAAATTGGCTGGCAGGCCTTAGGATGTTGTATTTGGGAATGACAGCCTATTTCTGATACAAAGTGCCACTGGTGATCTTTGCAAAAACAAAAAAGAGAGAGAGAAGTGTGAATGACAAGAACACGGATGCTTGGGTCAGCAAGACGTGGGACAGAGCAGACATGGCAGACTGCACAGAGCAAAAGTAAAGTAGTAGAGATGAGAGAAAAGATGTCCTGGGAGAAATGGGCATGCCACAGAGAAAACGACATGGTTGTTATGACAAACCTGGAGAAAGGGTCTGCCTTGGCACACCCAAAAGTACATGGACTCTCTTGTGAGCACAGAAATGAAAGCGAAGCACAAAAACTCAAATACTGAATGTGTATAAAAAGCAGCCTGGAGATAAACAAAAATCTGAGTAGTGATAGTAAGAAATGTTCCAAATTCTGAAGATCTCTAACATTAGTAAAGAAGATCTTTATAAATTAATTTGAATATATCATGCATGAATAGCATAATTACAGAAAAATTAGATGATCAGCGGGACTTTGAGTAGCCTGCAGAATGTGGAGAGAGAAAGCATGAGGTCCAGCAAGAAGGCAATTGCAGTAGTGCAAGCATGAAATCATCAAAGAATGAATGCTTTCCTCACAGGATCTGCTGAGATTACAGCCTGAGGTAGTGTCTGTGGCCATGAATTAGGTAAAGCGATAAAAAATCAGATTCCCTGAATCAAGATATTTCTTCTCTCTCAGATGTCCTTACTAGTTAACTCTTTACTGACAGTAAGTTCTGTCCAGCAATATTTGTTGATATCCCATGTTCGTGTGCTTGTCGTCTGTTGAGAAGTGGGTATTGTGTCAGTGAGCGCAACATGACAATTTAGCTTTGTTTTAGCTGGATTTTCAAAAGTGTGTGTCATTCGGGAATTTTAAAGATCCCATGCATGAAATTTGCAGTTTTCCTTACTTTGTCAATTAGTTTGCCCAGAGGATTATATCATGATTGTGGACAGAAAGTGTTGTGCAGGATTCTTGCAAGGTAGTATAACTGAAGGTCTGTTTTGCTTATTGAGGGAAAGAGAAATCACTGCAAAAAGACATAGCAGTAAGGCTGAACTAGGAATCTGAAAGTGTAAATTCTGAATGGAAGGAGCAAAGTTCAAGGAAGTGGAAAGGCAATTTGCCTTGCTCAAACCAGGATCCATTAAGTTCTTGCCTCAGAAAAAAATTGGCATCAAACAGTCTGAGTGTACAAACCTCTTTTGTGGTTAACAGTCACTACCAAGAGAAAAGTAAGCCCTCATTTGCTGTGGTAAACTTCTCCAGTCCAACTGCTCTTCTTTCACCTGTTACCTCTGGTCTGCCCAAAATTAATCTTCCTGTCCTTTTGCACCACATGTTTTGGGTCTTTGTGCTCTGCTTTTGCTGACTCAGCATCTCCCACCCCACCCTGAGACACTGCAACTGTGTCTGTCCTCCCTGCTCTCACCTCTGCCACCACAGGCCACCCATGCAACCACTGCCGCCTGACCAGGGCTTGGGGCAAGGAAAGCACCTTACTCGAGTTTTGCATTGCTTTATGGCACTGTATAAATTTTCAATCATAATAATGTAGATGATAATTTTGCTGAAAGCTCCTGGCATCACAGGAGAGTAAGGGTTTTCCAGAGGTTTTTACATGAAAAAACCCCTGTTTCTTTACTCCTTGCTTCACTCCCTGCTACACTTCCATCCTTACTTAACAGATAATCACAGGAGCTTTTCTCACACTGCGAAATAGAAGGTGAATTCAGTATTAGATGTGGTGTAACATGGGCTACCCAGCCGTTGATTTAAGGCAGGATGAAGCATTCTGTACATGTAAGAGGATTTTTAAAGAACCTGTTGCAAGGTTGCTGTGTTTTCCTGGCATTTCTGAGGCAGAACAGTTACTATTTTGTGCTCAGATGAAAAGAATTGAAGTTCTGCTAGACTCTCTGCTTCTGAGTAATTTTTGCATAAAAGAGAAAAGAGGTCTATTAACGGGGTGCAAAACAAAAATCTACTTTAGTACACAGTTCCACAAGAAAGTCTTTGAAAACAGCATTGAGCTGTCATTGATAGGAAACTTCATTTAGGTTCTTTTTTGTTGAGATGTGGTTATTTAACAACCATCTTTTATTCATATTAAAAATCTTTCCATTGTATTATTTTATTTCTATTCATGTCTGTCTTTTTTTAATTTTAGTGCCTCAATTGAATCATGCGTGTTGCCGAAAGCGTGACTGCCATGCTTTGCCAAGTATTCAATATTTCTCAGTGTTACTCACATTTTCTTCAGTCTTAAGTGGATTCTTACAGAATTTGTTTTATTTCTCTCTTAGAGTTCTACAAAGTTGTTTTCTTGATATATATTTTTAAGCCAATTTTCCCCAGCTCATATCCTCTTGACATTTTGGTGGCTTTATTTCATATTCACTCCATCGCCTTAGTTATTTTTCCAGTAATAAGGGGACCAGAACTGTATACAGTTTCTCAGTTAAGTACCAAGGTCATAAAGGGTTTACAAGCTTTCAATCTCCATGACTAGGTGTCATTTCATATGTAACACCAACATCTGCCTTTATGCTGCCATATCCTATTGCAAACTCATGTCCTTTTTTTCTGTTTGCTAAGCTTAGTTCAGTATTGCAAGTTCCTGATTTATTTCTTCTGTTTAATGTTAGTGTTAAATTATTTTCCCCAGCTGTGCATTTTTTGTCTGAGAAGTCTGGAGTGAAGAAGCTGGGAAAACCGAAAGAAAGCTGTTGCAGTATCCATGCCTGAAATTCTTGAGAAATGAATGCAGAATGTTGACTCTCATGTTATTCCTGTTGAATATTGAAGTGAATCTGTCTCCGTAGATAGATAAATTAGCATTATGTACTATAATATACATGAGCTGTGTGCATGATATGTGTAACTGCTGTAAATTATGCCTGATCCTCTTTGCGTGCTATGTTATGCTTTACCCTGCACAAAATAGTTCTTAATTTTTTAGGTACGTGGGGATTATGTTTTTAGATTAACTTTATTTATGTTGTTTCAGTCTTCCATTGACTCTCATCCAGATCTCGGAAAATAATTTATTTTTTTCTTCTCTTTCCTTTTTTTCCCCTTCTTTTCAAGAAGTCATTTCCTATGAAAGTCAAAGCAGATCCTTCACTAAGCTGGTTTGCACTCTGATAACCTGTAGCCAGAAGGCAGTGACTGACCACCTTGGAGTGAGGGGATACAGCATGTTGATTAGTATTATGTTGAGATATTACTGTCACTGAACTTTCAGATGCATTTCTCNTGTCCAACTTATTGTTTGTAAAATAGAAATGATGAGAAAATGAGTCATTTTGTATCTTTTTTTTCTACAGGATTTACAGATAATCAGTACAGATGAAAACCAGGTGTTTGTGGCTGTTCAGGAGTGGTACCAGACAGACACATACAACCTGTACCAGTCTGACCCACAAGGTGTTTACTACTCTATCCTGCTGGAGAACGTCCGGAGCACAAAGCAGCCAGAAGAGAATGTCCTGATAGATATTCTGGAGGTAGGTCTTTATCTCTTCCAGTGTGTGTAGTCTGGGTAAAGTTTTATTTTTTTTAATTTTGATTGATTGTATAATTAATTTTACATTAATATATTTTCAGTTATCTTTAATGTAAAAAGGCTAGGATTTCTTTCTTATTGATAGTGCATCGTTACTACTTACGTATTTCCTTCTTGCCCTGCTAATGCACTGTGTGCTATAAGAACTAGATTCTTGGTATGGGGTTCCATGGATGTGCAAAACCAGCATTGACTGAGGTTGGGTTTTGTTGTTTTTTTTTTTAAGATACTGAAAAGTGAAGCTGGCAACACAATTTATTATTGAAGAAAGAAGTTATGCAGCTGCCTACGTACAGTTTTTTTCTTCTAGGTGACTCAGTGATATGCTTCCTGACTTAGAGCAGGACATCTTTTAGCCAGTAGGGTCTTAATTAGTAATCCTGCGAGCCTTGTGCTAGGTTGTGTCAGCTCGGACAAGCGAAGAACCAACAAAATTAGATATTGGACAGCAAATCCAGTTGCTTTCAGTAGATGTCTTGTGCCAATAGCATTTGCTATGAGACAAACTCATCTGTAAACAAATCTATCTCAGATTTTAACATCAGCGCTCTTGGCAAAACAAAAGACTGAAGAACACAGCTTTTTGGAAGAGTAGCACAAATTGCTATTAGTTCCATTCCTGTTGATGATGACATTTAAGTGTAATAAGGTGTTGTCATGATTTAACCCCAGCTGGCAACTACGACCATGCAGCTGTTCACTCACTCCCCCTGCCCCCCCCGCCCCCCCAGTAGGATAGGGAGAAAAGGAAGAAAAAGGAAAAAA
>VYXH01001734.1:819458-833746 GCA_013397275.1 Burhinus bistriatus
CTCATAGGTTGAGATAAAGGCAGTTTAATAGAACAGTAATGAAAGAGAAAATAATAATATAATAATAATGGTAAAGGAATATACAAAAAAAAGTGATGTAATACAGTTGCTCACCACCCAATGATCGATTGCCCAGCCCGTGCTGAGCAGCGATCACAGATTCCTGCCCCCTGGCCAACCCCTATTTGTATACTAAGCATGACATCTATGGTGTGGAATATTCCTTTGGCCAGCTTGTCCTGTCTATGCTCCCTCTCAGCTTCTATGGGAAGCTGAAAAAGTCCTTGACATAATATAAGCATTACTTAGTAACAACTAAAACAATATGTGTTACCAACATCATTCTCAAACTAAATCCAAAACACAGCAGCTACTAGAAAGAAAATTGTCTCTATCCCAGCTGAAACCAGGACAGGTATACATTTGCTCTGATTCTGTTCTTTCTTGTCACATGTAGCACTGACCATTATCCAGGGTATTAAACTAACGGATCTTTGGTCTGACACAGTTTGGCCGCTGTTACTCTCTGCCTGGCACTAGTTAAAAAAAAAAAAAAAGAGTTTATAAATGCACTAGATTTATCTGGAAAAGGTTTGTAGTAATTCAGGGTGCAAGTCATAAACTTACAGAGCTGTTAAATGGCAGTAATTTGAGTCTTCTTGGTGGAGGAAAATGATAGTAGATTTTTTTCCCCCTTATCTTCTGCATCTTTGTTTAGCTTTTCCTTTCCAAATGGCTGTAGTAAAACAAAAAGGTGTATCATTACCAGTGATTATTTTCTAGAATTTACCTTTTTAGAAATGAGGCTTCTTAATGAAGTGAAGCTACACATTATGTGCAGCCACATTCCCACAGGGTCATTTATTGAGAGCATTAGTTTACAGCTCTCTACTCCTGGTCACTCCTGCGGGATGCAAAGCTAAAAGGGAGTCAAGTGCACTCTCTTCTCCCTGCATCACCTGTAGCATGCCATTTCAGATAAGTTGTACAAACATGCCACCTCTGGCTGTCCTTTTGTCTACAAGAGTTATTTACTTAATTCAGTTTCACTGATGATTTCAGAATTTCACTATGTTACTGAGGGCATATTTGATAATGTGCAAGAGAGAGTGATCCTAGATTATCGTGGGTGCTGGATAAATTTGTAGGGTTGCATTAAAAAGAAAATGTGTACCTGATAAAGAGTAATTGAAAAACAATGCACATGGAGCCATACAATTCAATTTTTTAGAGCTATTTTTGGCATAGAGTTGCATTATAGGAGAACACTTTTATTTGCTTACAATAAGAAAGCCTACGGCTTCCAGGTAGCTTGTAAGATAAATAATTAGTGTTCATCTTTGCTAGAATGTGATCAAGTGCTTATATCCACAAGTAATGCATGGATTATTTACACAGTAGTAAATAGCTACTAACTGTAACGTGTTGCAGCCCTTAAGGATGGGATTTTTTTGGTCTAGCCTGGGTTTTCTCTCTAGGCATTTTAATGCAAGTATCCCATCTTGGGAAGAGGAATCTTCAGTGCAACACAGAGACAATCCTCAGTCGTTAACAATTTCTTTTTCCACCAGTGCATAACTCTCCTTAAAATTTGCACTGTTCATCTTTGTTATCTTCTGCTGACCCCACTTCACCTTTTACTTCTACATCCACTATAAAACCTTTTATGGGTTTCTACCTGTCTGCATTCATTTTCTGTTATATGCTTTATCTTTTTTTGTACCATTATTTCTTTTCATGTTGCATGTGAGAAAGGGGATTAATTCCCAAATAATTACTCAAAGAAGAAAAGTAAAATGAAGGAGCATGCCCTTAAAATTTGTGACTGTACAAAAGGAGCATGTCCTTGAAATTGTATCAAATGCTGCCAATGTGAACCAGTCACAAATTTAACTGAGGCATATTTGCAAAATGGGCATGCTAATGTAATACTTCTAGATTGGATCTTGTTATGACTCCTCGTATGGGTAAGAGCTACACAAGTTGCAGTACACATTCTTCATCCTTTTTTTACAAACAACAAATTGTATATATTTAAATTTTAATCACAAACTTCTTTTATATAGCTGTATTTTTTGTATTTCAGTAACTGCTGCTAATAAACACTGTGGGGCCATCTGAGCAGTGCTTCTTGCTACCGAGTAGCATAGAATATTGTTTGACTGTAAAATCAGTAATGTAACAGTGCAGAAATTAATGTGTCACAGAATGCATAGTCATAGCAGAAAACCTGTTTAGAAAATAGGTTTATAAGGTACAAAGTGCCTTTCCAAGAGTACTGGGGAACCACTAACCCCTGAACTGTTTTGGAAAATAGGTGCTCCGAGAACTAATCCAAAAGTTCAAAGAAAATAAAAGGAAAGGTACTTTTGAATTTCCTTGTGTTTGTCTGTCTTGGGTACCTACTGAACTGCTCATAAGAGTAACTGAACACTCAACAATGTTGAAATGTCGTCTTTTCCATAGCATCTTGTTGCGACGGAGGGAAAACAAGCGCACTCAATATGAGTGATCATCAAGCTTCGTCTTTTATGCTTTGATATAATTAGCTCATGCATATTGCAAAACGGGAGCTCCTAATTGGCTTATTTCCTTAAGTGTCAACCCCACCCTTAGCTCCTTCTTTGTGGTTAGCTATTCTCCTTTTCCCATGCCTGGGTGGGCATAGGCATTCTGTTGTTATCTATCACGCGCTGGTGTGTCCTTGCTGTTCTGGCAATTACAGAAGCTGAGTACGGTGTTTCTCAAGCTCCTGCTCGGCCAGCTGGATTATGTCTACGTGACCTCTCTCCGCTAACCAATTTCCCACAGCATCTTATTATTAATGTAAATCTTTTTCCTCTTGGTAGAAAGATGCTAAACTCCCAATTTTAGATTAGGGAACTGAGTCAAGGAGTAGAAAGTACAGAAGAATTTGGGTGCCTCAGCATCACAGTTGAATCCAGAAGGTAGATTTGACATACAACATTTATAGAAAGAGTCAGGTGTGTATTTACATAGGTAACAGGACAAATAAAATAGAAAACGCTACAGAGGGGATGGGCTGTTTCAAAGCTGCCATTTTTTACACACCATAGTTTTATATTACTTATTATTTTTTAGGCTAATACATGACTCCAAACATCATGCTTCTGAACTTGCTCTGAAGATAGATGCCTGAAACTTATTTATTATTTCAAGCAGGGTTTATGCCTTTCATTCAACATAGAACTGCTGAAGTGCTGGTCGGCTTTTATCTCTTTTTAGAGCAGCAGTGAGAGAAGTTAACTGAGACACTGGAATAAATTTTTTCATAACCTTTCTGTCTGATAGATTCAAACACTTATGTCTCATATTCTGGAGAGGAGAGGTTACTCTAGCACTTGGTTAGATTAGGGTTGGGAGTGGGAATACAGAAAAATTTTAGCCTGACTCCCATTGAATGATTATATGGAATGATCAAATAGTCATTAAACAAGAATGAGAGGATAAGAGAGACAGAGAAACAAAAATATTCATGATGCAGCACTGTTTTTGCCATCCACAAATGAAGAGGGAAAACTCAGTTGCAGTCCCTGATCTAATTATTGTTTAAATACTTAATATTGTGTTCACTGGAAGAAAGACATGCACAGAAATTGAACCCCAAGTCTACCTTCCCAAGTAAATGTTTGAACTGCCAGGCTTTTCAGTTGTTTTCATGGCTGTGCCATCTCTGGAAGATAGAACATGTAATAAAGCCCCAGCAAGATGAAAATGCTTTGAAAGTAAAGAAAGCAGGTTACTAGTTTCTTCCCTCCACTTCCTTTTCTCACCTGCACTGCAAAGTAGTTGACTTTTATAGTACATCTGACTTGGAGGTGATTCTGAGCCTCCAGCATGCTGGATAGTAAGCCAACCACACATGCATGACATGTAAGGAAAAAGGAACTCATGAGAGAGTGGGGTATTAAAATGTCTATACGGAATTTGATTATCTAAATGTAAATACATTTTCAAGTTCTAAGCTATTACCACAACCAGCAGAGCCTTCATATTCTCTTGTAGATTTGGGTCAGTTCCTTAGAAAAAAGCATATGTTTATAAACAATAGGTATCAAATCTGTAGCCTGCTGGAAGGGATACCTTCTCCTCACCCTAAATGCAGAATTTTATTAAATTGTCAAAGGGAGTTCATAACTGGTAGTTGGGAAAAAAAAAAGGAAAAAGTATTTCAGATAGAAAACAAATAGTAAGTCCAGGAATGAATCATGTCAGCAGGAGGCAAATATTCCTGATTATGCGAAGAGCGGGCTATCTTGTGCATTCAGTTGTAATGAATGCTTCAGTTTTGTTAAATGTTAGCACATAAACAGATTAGAGAACTGTACAATGCTGGAAATGGTATATGAGTTGACATACAATTTGAAGAATTTTTAAAAAGTTCAAGAAATCTCATAAATAATTGCAAGGGAAATGAACACTCTTAAGGAGACTTTCAAATGTAATACAAGATCTCATCTCATGCCATTGGTAGAATATTAACACATAACATAAATGTTAGGGCTAGAACTGAACATATTAAGGTGCTATTACTGTCATGTTGGTTCTAAAAATTATCCCAATTAACTTTGACACTCTGAGTTGTAGTAATAGTTTTGAAATGAAGTAACTAAGTTTGCCCAAGAGAATAGACAGTATGTAAACTTTTTTTTCCCCTCTTTTTCCCCAGAGGTTAAACAGGTGAAGGGAGGCTAAATGTGTGGAGGTAGGCTGGGGGTGGAAGCATTTCAGATGCTTGAAAGGTGGATTCAGCCTTCCCTGTTTCTCCCCCGGATGATCTGTCTGCACTTATTTCCTACAAAAGGCAATTTTGCTTCCTAACTCAGTGTTATTTTAAAGGATATGGTACTGTATTTTGTTATTGTAACTTATTTGTGTACTATTTATATGATATGAGTCACATGACTGCAGTGTAAAAGTCACGTTGCTGTTATAAATTGCTTACATCATTTGTAGAACAACATTTTAGAGATATCCATATTTTTCAAAAAAGCAGAGCTGTAATTTTAACAGTAGTGTACAGTAAGGCCATGCTATTGTGATTTTCGTATTTTGCTGTATAAACTACATGTAATTTGGTTAGCCTTCTGACACTGTGAGAACTGTATATCCTTTTTAAATACATTTAGAAATACAAATCGGTTAATAATTATCCTCCATTTCCCCCCTTCCCCCTTTCCTCTTATCCTTTTGCCTTCCTTTTTTTTTTTTTTTTTTTTTTTAAATTTTTCCTTTTTTTGAATGTTAAAGATATGTTTCTTTCTAGAGTCTGGAAGTCTCTAGAANCCTTCCCCCTTTCCCCTTTCCTTTTTCCTTTCTTTTTTTTTTTTTTTTTTTTTTTAAACGTATCACTCATTTTCCTAGTGGAGAAACTACTCGAGGTATGCTGTTCAGAGCCACAGAAGAGCAGATAATCAGGGATAATCCTTGTTGAAAAAAGTGTGTATGTGCTTGTCATTAACCCTCTTTCCTGTATGCTCCAGGTCAGAGGTGTAAAAGGAGTCTTTCTGGCCAACCAGAAAATTGATGGGAAAGTTACAACTCTGATAACCTACAACAAAGGCCGTGACTGGGATTTTCTAAACCCTCCAGACATTGATATGAACGGCAAACCGACAAACTGCAAACCTGTAAGTGGTTCTTTTTAGCCTATCCTTTCTCTAAAGTGCGCAAGAATTATTTGTGTGGTGGGATGTGCAGTAGTTCAAACAGCCCAACAGCTTTGCGCCAAGTTTACCAGCCAAACTAGTAGGCAAATCTACCGTCATTACATAGCGGTGGTTTCATAGCTGTTACTCCAGTCATCCGTAGTGGGAGTAGTCACGGCCCTGAATGCAGCACTGCATTTCTTAATGTAGAGCTTACTTTGACACAAAGAAGACCACACAACCCAGTTCAGAATAATCATGACAAGAGTCATTTGTCTCTGGATATAAGGGGCGCATAAGCAGTCAAACAGAGCTTACCAGTACCTTTTCTCTTTCCATCTTTCCTATTTTTGTTTCATCTTAGACCGAGGTAACCCTTGGTTCCCTGTTAAAGGGAACTCTTGACAGTTGCTTGGAAATAAACATCACAGTTAACTGCATGAAAAAGGCCTTTCTTCTTCTAAGATAATATTATTTCAGTTTGTTTAGGTGTCCCAGCTACCCATAATATTTTATTATATTTGAGGGTGTACTGAAAACCCTATCTTTTTCTCAGTGACTGCTCCTGGGGACTCCAGGCTCTGCATTGCTGGGCGAAATAAATGCTTTTAGTCCTGCCACTGCCAGAGCTTTGATCCCTCTCCACATAGCAGAAGTGGAGGGCTGGAGCTGCTGGCTCCCTTTTGAAGAGTTCAAGACCGTGCTATGTGGTTTGAGCCTGCAGGGTCTGATCTGGAGCTCTCTGCTGAGACCAGTGGAGGGATGGCAGTGGCAGCAGCTCCCAGGCGGTGCTGGCAGCCCGCTCCTGGTAAAGCTCATGGTCAGGTTGCTGTGAGCACTATAACCTCTCAGCACCACTGCACAAAGAGCAAGGAGCACGAAGTTGCTTAGCAAGGAGAGATGACAGATATGTCCAAAAGTCATTATGCTATTTTTCGTTTTAATCATCATTGTATCAGTCAGCTGGGACCAAAAAACATACAATACTTATTGCTGTTAGTTACAATTTTTAAGCAATTGTTCTGTCACAAGGGTTTTTGTACAATAATTTCATCCTGACTTTTTTGAGTTTGGAAATCTTTTTGCTGAGACAGTGGCAGACTATGCAGACATCACCAGAGATTCTTAGTTAGATAGCTATTATTAAGTGGATATTTCAGGCTGGACTTTGGTTCCATGGGAAACAGCCATTCTCTTTCTCTACAAAGGCATACATTGCTGAAGGTACTCTCTGACCGTGCTTTCATTATTGTAGGAGCATAACTGTTACCACTTGTATTTTGTTTTTTTAAAACCTGTCGTCTTCTTCCCCCGCAAGCCTGATTGCTACCTTCACCTCCATCTCCGCTGGGCAGACAATCCCTATGTGTCTGGAACAGTCCATACGAAAGACACTGCACCAGGGCTCATAATGGGGGCAGGTAAATGCATAACACTGTTTTTTGACACCTGAAATGTGGCAGCAGTTCCATGTAGGTCTAGTCTTTTGGTTTATAACAATACCATGCTAGAAACATTGCCAATATAAGGCTTTCCGTGCAGAATAACCCTTTATGGGATCTCTTGATCAAACAATTTAATAAAAGTTAATTGAACTCCCAGAGCTGTGTCTTCTACGACAGAGATATAACAGGATACATGATGCTTCTCTGTGCTGTGTAATACCTCCTTCCCCATTAGTGTGGTGTGGAGGAGTGACGGTGGCTGAAGGAGTTGTCTTGCATTCTTTTTCTCTAGAAGCGGGGTGTAGGGCCTCCAGCATCTGGCCCAGCAAATCCAATAAACTGATGTAAACAGTAGCCAAGCCTTTGTTCTTTATGCTTAGATGCAGATAATTTGTCTTGTCATTTTTATTAATTCCCTTTTTGCCCAAAGAGAAATGAAGTGAAAGAGGCAAATGTGTCTCTATGATGGGAACAATGCTGGTTATGGCTTCTCCATACGTATGGAGCCATGGTACTGTGAAGTGGCATTTCATAAAAGAATTTCCATGGCAGCGTTGACTACTCATCAAGAAAAATATTCGCGTAACTCTGTTTTACTTTCTGTCCTTGTGATTTATCTATTAATTTCATTTAATTTTCTCTTTCTTTGATTCAAAATTATTGAAATGTGAACTGTTCTAAGAGGTTTTTCTAAATTGCATTATTTTATTCTTATGTTAGGTGAAATACACACATGTACTGCTTCTCTTTTCCTAACAGTATATCTGTTTTAAATCAATAATGCTTTCTACCTTAGCTTACGCTAGTGTCTTATAAACAGCTTGCTAAATTGAAAATTTCCTGAGAATGTCAAGGTGAGCATATTTGGTGTTGAAAGAGACTGACAGCTGCCATTACTTCAATATAACTGAAGATTTCAAGTTTTCCCCTAGTGTAAATGGAGTTTAAAGTATTTTACTGGAGGCAGACCTACCTGGTGAAATGCTGCTATTTTTTTTTATTGACACAAATGAGACTAAGAATTTTTACAGCGCCCTTGTAGATACATTTCTATTAGGTGTTTAATTCACATTTTATGAATTCCAGTATTTCAAAAAATAACTTCCATCTCGGGGATCTCCTGAGGTACTCCTATTGTAATGTAGCTTCTAATTGTAGCCTCACCGTATTGTACCTGAATGCCTTCTAGTAGCAAATTAAGCAATGAGGTTTAATTAATTAGTCCATTACTTCTATTTAATTTTTCTCCATCCTTGCTTTATAATCTAATGTGGTGAACTTTGAGATATTGGGTTGTTTTCATTTGGTTGGGTTTTGTGGCATTTAAGTGCACTGTTCTCTGAGATGATATTAGGAATGGCAGGTTGGAGAAGTGTATTTTGCCCTTAATTCCTTCCTAGAATAGGGTGAGATTTTATCACCGTGACATTGTCTTACCGTAGCAGTAGGTAAACTTGTCAACAGCTTTCCTCAATGTGAACATGAGGGAGCCTTTTTGATGACATCCAGATATCGTTAAGAAATGGACTGATGTTACATTTGACTTGATTGTGGAGCAACTTAAAATGTAATGGAAATGGTGGAGAGGCACCAGCACTCATAGCAGCTGGCTAAAAAGCTAGGAGGGATGGTGTGAAAGTGAGAAAAATTTGACTAAGAGAAGTGCAGTATGTCCTTTCTCTGGTAGAAGGTCACATAGTTACAAACAGAGCCGAGAGACTTATTTTGGAGTCTTAAAAGTCTTAAAGAGCAACTGCATTCCCTTGCCAACAAATTACCTGAATCAACTCTGATTTCGACTTGCATTTACTTTATTTGGATGCTCAGGTCATCTAGATTCAGTGCACATGTTCAGTCTTATCTGGTAAACCTGATATCCTTGTAAACTTATGCTTCTTATCAGAAATACTTTACAAACAATGAGCTTGAATTTCTTCTGGCCTGATCCTTGAAATTGATAATCCTATGCAAATCAACAGCGGTACTAGGTTCTTAGCACATAGAGAAATCAGATTTATTTGGGCCACATCGCATGCTATTGGAATTTTACTGTTAGATTTAGGGAGAGCACATCTTCTGGAAATGTCTGAAGATGATAAAGGTCTGTGAAAGTCAGTTGATCCCAGTGTGTCTAGGAACCATCAGTGCCTTGTGCTGTGAAAAAGGGAAACGTGTTCTGATGGTGAAGTAGGTGAACAATTGCCAACAGAGAGAGGAGGGAAGTATTAATAATCTGGCAAAATACTGTAATAAGAATGTGTACAATTCTGATCATCAATTTTCAGGGCCAATGAGCAGGTGCTAAGAAGGACTCCTTGGCAGTTGATGGAAATAGAGAATATTTGCAAGAGGAGCCTCATTAGCTGAGAAGAATAAAGGACAATAAAGAAGATGATTTTTTTCCTGAAAGTGTAACCATGGGGTAGAAACAAGCGATGTAAACAAGTGGATAAGAACCACAAATTAGAAAACAGTTTCTAACCATAAGAGCCGTGAAGTTATTCCTCTCAATAACAGCAGTGTTGCTATCAGTCAAAAAGGCAAACAAACAAAAAAATCCCTTTAACGTGGAGTTTGGCCACTTTATAGAGAGCTTATACAACACATCTGCTTGTGGTAATGGAAACCTAACCTATGACTTAAGGATAGTTTTGATGCTGTTCTTGAAAATCAGAGCACAGAGACTACTGAATATTGTTTTAATTTAAAAAATAATTAAAGGGTGAACAGTATTAATGCTTAGAGCATTTGGGAAAAATGCAATAATAGGATTTTAAAATTGCATCTTGTTAAACTCATATTTACAAAAAAAAAAAAATCCACTCTATTAAAATTGCATATTTTCAGCTTATGTGTATATATATAAATTGTGCAGACAGAATATTACATTTTATAGCTGCATATTAAAGTGCACTTTTAAATAACTGCTTTGCTCCCTTTAAGAAATGTAATAGGATTTTGCATTTACATTTGATTTTCCTGCATTTTAATCTTGGCAATAGCTTCTATTTCTCACAGCATCAGCTATGAAATGTGTGTCAATTGATGTGTAAATTTTTATTATAAACTTGTGAAGGATTTTTCTATGAAAAATGTTTAGAGAAGTGTAGATTTTTCAGGTGCTAGCTCACAACAATTATCTGCTTAACTTCCAGTCCAGATGGCAAATCAAGCAAGCACTAAATTCTGCACATTAACATGAATTGAGGAAGTGCTGGAAAGTTCAGTTTACTTTTTTGTCGTATGAGGCCCAAATACATTGCATACGTTGTGATAAATTTCTATCATTTTTCACAAAAGTAGCATGCCAGGATGCCACTGTAGAAAGGATGAGGAACAGGGAGATGATTGAGCATTTCCCAGTGTATTTTGGAGTGAAGATGCTGCAATTCACTCGGGTTTTTCTCATGACAACGTGTTCCTCCGTTCTGATGGTGTGAATCACTCCCTCAGCTAAACACATCTTCAGCTTGCCAGGCAAAAACTGTCTATCTGGGACATTTAAACACAAATTGGTTGCATGTTTGTTCTACACTGTGACTACAAGTTTACAAACCATGAAATTTTAGCTTACTGTGCATTGACTGAAGGGATGTTACCAATAATCTAGGCAAGATACATCTCTCTTTTTGGAGCAGGTATCTGCCTGTATGCTGAATTTAAGGGGCTGGAAAAGATTTTCCATATTGGAAGAATTATTGAAGTGTTGCATATGGGGATTATTTCTTCTCACAGTAAGCATGTCTAAAATCACATATAAAAATATGGGTAAATGCAGTGATAAGTAGTGCTCAAAACATGTAAATTAGTAGTAAATTGTAAATGAAAGTAATATCCCATGTTTCTGTGATCCAGTAGAACCTGACAAAATGCCTGAGCAAAGACAAACTTTTAATTACTCTCTTGAGATCTGTATGTGTTTTTCACAGCTGTATCACCTTTCCAGAGAGCTTGGCTGGCTACTGGTCATCACTAAAATATATTGGTTTCTTTCACATCCCTGTGCTACCAACTGCTGAAATGGCATGTGCAAAGTTATGAATAGCTTGGAGAAATATGTTGAAGGGTAGTTAATACACCTGTATTCTCGTTTTTGGGACTGCCACCCCTGCAGGGTTGGAATGCGCGATTTTACATGGTAACTTTAAAATTAGCCTTTACTCAGGACAAGTAAAAAAGCAAATAGGATTTCCTGTATCCCAAAGCACCGTTTGAAAAGGTTTATAAGAGTGCAAGTAATAGAAATGAAAGATGAATGTGCTTAATCAAAAAGTCCAAAATGCAGACCAAAAATGTTTCCTGTCGTTTCCTAAATTGAAGAAACAATGTGTCAGAACATAACAACAGCAAGGTCATACTGACTCGGGCCAAGAGTCCATCTAGCAGTATCCAGGCTCTGTCAGTGATAAAAGCCTTTGGAGACGTGTTTAAGAAGAATTCAGGTGTATATGGACCCCCAGGTCGTGTTTTGGGAGAAGGCACACACATGGGACTGTTTCTGATGAGTACTATGGTCAAGACAGCACCGGGTTTACCTCTCCTAACCTACACAGCCCAACGTACCTTGGCCTTCTACCCTCAGACACATCATCCATCATGATCGGAGGCATGCCACACACATCTTCAGTTTCATCACATGAAAACACCATTTTCATGGCCTGTAACATAACTCTTATGTTCTTTTAGGTAATTTGAACTGGAAAAAACAAGCAAACAGCAAACAACCAACCTCAAACCAAAAAACCCCAAAACCTCACTATAGTAGTACGTCTTCTGGCTAAGGTAGCACCACCTGGGCAGAGCTGGGGCTGAGTGCTCTGTGGTGTAAACATGGTCGGGCCACGCCAGCTTGGACTCAGGACAGTCTCTGGCCTTCCGTTATTTCGTGTATGCGTGGTGTTTGCAATAATGCCATCCCTTTATTTGGGACAAAGTATGAACCTCTAAAAATGCCTTTAACAACAATATATTTAAAATTGGATGAGAAATGTAGAAAGCGAAGTTGAAGCAAACATTCACAATAGTTTGAAGAGTCTTCTTTCCCATTCCTGTCATTTAGCTAGAAAAAAGAATATAAAATAAGGCAAACTTGAGAAGCTTCTGTATTACAGACAAAACTTCTTGAAACTAGATGGCAAAACAGTCTGTGTCATGTATCAGAGGAGTTTTCAGGCCATTTAAATCAAAAAGTGATGTTTAAATTATACCATTTATAGCTCTGGCTAAACCAGCCTGCGGTTGATTACTCATTCCAGATGCAGTAACTTTTTCAGTATGAACCTGAATTGCCTTCAGTGTATTATATTACCTTCACTAGTTACCACAGATGGGTTTTGAGATCTAACACAGACCCACTAAAATGATAGAAAAGTTTCTGTGTTGCAGTGGCGCGCCTGAGGAGTTACTGCAGATGTTTACAGCTGTAATAAGGAGCACAGATTTTGGTGTGATTCACCAGGCAAACAGCACACTGATGTTTGTGGGTGTGCAGTACAGTCTGAACACTTCAGGATGCAGTGGGAATGATACTTACAAACTGTAAGTGTTGGCTTCTAGTCTTGGGGCTGAGCATAATTTGGCAGTTTCTCACCTTCTGTATCGCTTGATTGTGATGTCAGTTGTTGCACATGTGTTATTGGCTGCCACACTTACCACAAATAAGGTTCATAATTTCACTCGGATACGGCATGGAAACTTTCAGGATGTTTCAGCGGTACTTTCTGAGTGCTTCTGTGACTTTGTAGTCATTTGTTTGTAATGTTATTACCATCAGAATTTTTTGCATTTCATTTGATGTGAATTGGAGCTGTTGTAAAGGGGTTTATGGGGTGCTATTACATGTGCTTTGTCTAGTTAGCTGGCTTAATCCAGTAACATGACACACTGTGAGGTAGCTAGAGCCTTCAAGTAAAACGATGCACTTTATTTTTAATCTCAAAAATAACAGAATATCCCAAATCTTTGAAGTTATTTTTTATTAGAATATAAAAAAAATAAGTTAAAATGATGTAACTCTTTAAACAGAGAAAACTGGTAACTCTTATGTGACACACATTAAATAGAAAAGTTTGCAAATAAAACTGTGGTGAGTCTGCTAAGTTCTTTGAAGGACTTAGTTTTATTCCGGTCCTAGGTTTTTTGTTTTTTTTTTTTTTCTGTTTTCGGCAAGACATTGCAGTACCCACACAGTGAATTGCAACTGTATTGAAGAGTTTTATGCTCCCTTGCAGAAAGGATTTTCTTATGTGCTTGAAGACTTGAGTTTATAAAGTTGCAAAATTATGTAATATCATTGCATCTCCTAAAAGATCTGGAAGTAGTGCAAATTACAGCCTTTGTTAACGCACAGAACATTATGTCAGCAATCAGAAGTCCCTGCATGCATCACCTCTGGGTTTTCACCCTTGGCCTGGGGACAGACTAATTTCAAAGGTCAAAAGAGCAGTGCAGTCCTTTTTCCCAAAGCAGTACACCAGCCTCTATGCCAAGTTTGTCATCAGTTATGTTTTTTGACAGAGTGGCATTTCGCTCTGTTTACAATTGAGTCCACCAACTCCTTTTGCTCATTTACCAAGAAAAGGCAATATAGATAAAACCAAAACTAGGAGAAGCCATGTCTGTCTTGCTACACAGCTGCAATTACAAAGCTGTTGCTAATATCTTTCAGTCATGAGCATATCAGCTGCATATAAAAGGCTTCTAATGAAGTACAAGTTGATGCTGTTTAGTTTACAGACTGATTCTCCATTAGCTAAGGCAATTTGCCACTGCATTTTTTAAAGTGCAGATCCATAGCAATTCTCAAAACAAAGACCTACTCAGGTAAGCAGATTTCAATAAGTGGCAAAAATAGGTAGAAAATAAATAGCGTTTATGCAGGAGCAAAACTAACAACGCATTCGTTAAAGGTATCTGTGCCAAGAAGGGTGTAGAATGACAGCAATACTTTAGATTTGAGCAAGGAAATAAATGTTTCTATCCCCAGCTATCCCAAAGAAAAAGTTCTGTGAGTAATTGAAGAAGCACAAAAATATACCCATTTGCAGAAACGTATAGCAGTGAAAATCCTTTGACACAGTCTCCCACAGCATTCTGCTAGAGAAACTGGCAACCTGTGGCTTAGACAGGTGTACTCTTCACTGGATTAAAAACTGGCTGGATGGCCGAGCCCAGA
>VYXH01001734.1:838175-871125 GCA_013397275.1 Burhinus bistriatus
CAGTCTGGTATCATCAGCAAACTTGCTGAGGATACATGCTGTCCCCTCATCCAGGTCATTGATGAATATGTTGAACAAGACAAGATTGAGCCAAGTATTGACCCCCGGGGGGGACACCACTGGTTACAGGCCTCCAGCTTGACACTGAATATATTATTTTTGTCATGATAATGTCATTTGAGGTTTAAAAGATAAAATTTTATACCAAATTCCTTCTTGAATTCTAGCAGATGATAAATAGGTGTTTAAATGCAAAAGTCTACCAGGATTTACAGTGGGTACTGTGTTGTCTAATACTTCACAGAGACCTCTCTATTAATTTATTGTCACCATTTGCCAAAGTTCTATGTTTTTTGTGGGGTGAAAAATAAGAAGGAAAGAGTGGAGGGGATCAAATTCATATTTTCAGTGCTTTTTATTTGTGAGACACTCAGGCAAATGACACGTGATGAAACTTGACCTGAAGATTACTATTCATGCTGTAAAACCAACCACAAACTGATCCCTCATTATGACAGTCAAAATGAAAAACACCATTGCTAGATTTATTTTAATTAAAAATGCTATGAAGCTTTTGAAAGAGCTTACTTAATCTTAATATTTGCCATCAGAATGAAAATGTAGATTATTGTATGTATTTTATAGCCTCACTGTTCATGATCAAACAGTTCTTCCAGAGGACAGTGGTACATTTCCTTGCTCTGTTGGAGTTCATACAACAAAAGACAAGGCTTCAGTCAGATGATATGGGAATTATTTAGACAGTAAATTACAGGTCTCCTGAGCTGGCAAAAGCAGAGCAAAGCTCGTGTTTTGGCACAGCTCTTTGCGTGAGTTTAAATCACTGACTTTGAAATTTTGCAGTTGTCATTAGTGAGTGCCTGTCACCTTTCTCACATGCCACACATGATGTTGCAGAGCTGTCTGCAGACTAGAAGAAAAGTGTGTGCCTGAGTAGAGTGACAAAGCAATGCAGAAAAGTAAATCTAAAGGACTTTGGAGAAAAAGCAGTTCAAGGAATTGATTAAAAGCTTTCCTGAAATAACAGCAGTATTGGTTCATAGGAATATAGGACTGGGAGAAAGGTCAAAGTTTGTGTAATTCAACCATGAGCTCTAAGACAGCATCAAACATACTAAGAACATCTCTAACAGAGGTTTGCCAGATCTGTTTGTTAATCCTTCACTGTAGGAGATTCTGCAGTCTTCCGATGTGGTGTTTCACCATTCTTCATAGATTTTTCTGAATATCATAGAATCATAGTATCATAGAATAGTTTGAGTTGGAAGGGACCTTTAAGGCTCAGCTAGTCCAACCTCCCCTGCATTAAGCAGCGACATCTGCAACTAGATCAGGTTGCTCAGAGCCCCATCTGACCTGACCTTGAATGTTTCCAGGGATGGGGCATCTACCACCTCTCTGGGCAACCTGTGCCAGTGTTTCACCAAATGTTAAACATAAGCTGGTGGTGCTTTTTGCTGTTATTCTTGCAGTTTCACAAATTTTGCAAGGTAAGTTGATTTCTTCTTGTCTTTGAAGAGGAGTCGTTTCCTGTCACCTTTGAATAACTTTTCAGATGTTGAAAGGTGATTATCATGTCTACCCAGAGCCGTAGGGGTTTTTTCCCTTGGAAAAAAGCAAACTGAAACCACTGATTTTCCTAATGGATCCAATTTCTAAAGTGCTTTTCTTTTTTGTTGCTTATTGATTAGACAATCTAATACAACATCCCTCTCCTGAAGCATGGTAAAACTGGATGCAAAATTACAAATTTTATCAGTACTAAACAGAATGAAATTATTACCCGTGAGGTCTTGACATTACTGGCACGTCATTTCAGAAGATTTCTCGTCTTTGCACTAGCATCACATTGTTGACTCAGATTCGGTTTGTGATTCATAACTGGGATCAGTCCCCAAGTTCCTGAATTTAACAATTTCAATTTAACAACAATTTACTGATCATTTTCCTTCAATAATTTCTTAACCAGCTGCATGCAGTTAAAATGATTTGAACTGAGCCTATATTTCCATAGCTTGCATATGGTAAGGTCACATGAGAGTTCAGGAAGACTTACTATGGTAGGATATACAGCCAGTTCGTAAGTAGAAATAAAAATGCCCAAATGAGTGTTTTGTGAAATTAAGTGATGGTTATAAATGAAAAAGTAAAATGAGGATTCTGATTACAAGCAACCACAATACCAATTGGGCTGGCTCCATATGTTCTACTGCCTTTTTGTTGCATGATGCTTGAGCTACTTGTTGGCATCTCTTGAAACCATTGCTATACTGTGTACCATTTGAAGGCAAACTGAAATTTGTGGCTCTGTATTGTACAACATTGCACTGTAAATAGCAATAGTTTAGGAACTGATTGGCAAGTAGCGTAAACATCCATGCAGCACCAGTGATCTGGCTTGTAGGAGAAGGAAATCTCACCTGGACATTATACTGAACTACGTGGGCTTAGATCATCTTAAGTGAACCACGAAGATGTAGCCTAAGGTAAACTCGTGGGACAGATATGTCTATTTGGAAGATTTCTATGTCTATTATAGCAGGAAAACAATATCATAAAATGTGTTAATGAACATGATAGGAGTCAGATAGATAAATAAATCTTGCGTCCTGGGAGAAATGGGCTACCTTTGAAACAATTTCAGACCACACAGGTTTTATACACTTTTTTGCCCTGTGGGCACCAGTTTTTTCAGTCCTAATTTTTAAAATAGTAAGATACTCTGTCAAATGCTACAGATGACCTTGTGTGTATATATATGTGTGTGTTTTATTTATTTTTTTAAAAAACTGATGTCTGTTCACAGCTATGGTTGCCATTGCTATTTCAACAGCATCTGCTACAATACTGTGCGTGAAATAGGGCAAACAGGATAAAAGGAAGGTCTGGCTTTCAAAAGAGATTGCTTAAATAAAAGAAAAAAAATCAGCAACAAAAAACTCTTCATATTTGATCTGCTATCAAAGTAGCTAGTGTAGCAACAAAGTATCCAATTAAGCTAATAAGGTTACACAGAACGTCTGTTGTGTGTCTAGGAACGGAATCTAGATCTCTGGAACTTTAGTCCAGTTTGCTTAAGTGAGAATAATTGTTTTTCTGGAGACATGTTAAGAGATGGATGGTAACGCCTTTAAGCATAATAGGAAAGGATGCCATCCCAGCCTCTCACCCCTGGCAAGGTCCAGCTGGCTTATCCTCTGTTTCCAGATTTGAATTTAGAAATGGTGAGAGAAGCAAGTGACTCTGGGCATTTTTGGTTACTTTTGAAACTTCTGTATCTCAGAGTAGAGACCTGTTAAGTAGAGCAGAATTTCTCTAGGATCACTTAAACATGTTTTTATTGATTTCATGGAGCTCTCCTAATTGCTCCCAACAGATATCCTGGCCTCGAATAGCTGCTGAAGTTGTTAGGACAGACACAGGAAAAAAAGATGGAGAGCAGAGGGAGGAGAGAGATGGACAGAAAAGAAATTGACATTATGACTATAAAGCACATAAAATGCTTGAAAAAAACACATAAGAAGGAAAAAATACAGAAATAGGGTATAAAAATCTAGTTCTGTAGTGACTGGCTACTAGTAAAGATGATAGT
Organism: Burhinus bistriatus; assembly: GCA_013397275.1. Classification (NCBI taxonomy): domain Eukaryota; kingdom Metazoa; phylum Chordata; class Aves; order Charadriiformes; family Burhinidae; genus Burhinus; species Burhinus bistriatus. The sequence goes on from VYXH01001734.1 coordinate 841,789, forward strand.
AAGTTTATTACCTGAACTTTAGTTAGTGAAGAGATGTACATCAGAATTCATGGCTGACTCTGAACATACATACCCCTTGTTCCTCGGTTCGAATTTCAGCTCTGACGCTGGGATCGCCTTTGCCTAAATGCTTTGCAAACTGTTTCTCTTGGTTTTGTTTCTAGAAAGCAGAGATAAATACTTACTTTTGTGCTGAACTCCACAGGCATGAAATTGTTAATTCTTTTCAACGTACTGAAGATGAAGAGTTGCTTTCATAAGGAATTTCATACATTTTGATTATAAAGTGTTTGAAATGTGTGCAAGAAGAGCATGATATAAAGATGGCATTAATATGCCTGTAATGTGTCTGCTGTGCTTTACAGTGTGCTAAAGCTGGGGGTACTGAAATGGTGCATGAGGAAGTGCCATGGTGCTTTTCTGGAAAAACCTAATTTGGATGAAGTGATGCTGCTTCCTTTATCTTCAGTATGATGGTGAAGCTTGCGGAGACTTCGTGTCCTGGCATATACTGTTTCATTTTGATTTGAGCAAAAGTTCAAACAAAGTTTAGAGGAGGATCAAAACTCTGCTTGCTTATTTGACTCCAGCGGATCTCATCCTTTTGAAGTGCATCTAAAATTAATGTCTGTCCTCTACTTGAATTCTCTTCTAAAATATGCAGCTGTGTGGAACAAGTAGATAGAACTCTAAATGCCTCATATCAGGGTTTTGCCTGTAAATTGGCAACACTGAAAAACTGATCAGACACTTGAAGCCCTAGGATTCCCATAAAATATGCTCTTACTAGATGAGAGGAAGACTGAATTCTGAACCCAAATTAAATGCTTACTATTTTTGAAGTAATTGTGAATGTGCTCTAAGATACCTTCCCCCCCCACTCTGGTTCAGTCTTGCTGATAAATCCTCTAAATGTAGCATTTAGTATTGTCAAACCCCAAGCATTTGGTATTGTCAGTATTTTTTCAGTCACAAGGCAAAGTAAAGCTAACCTTTATGTTTTTTGCCTTTGCTTTGCCAAAGCGTGTAGGATGCTGCATGTTCGTCTATTAACTGCTAAGTTTGTGTAGTCACTCTCACTTTATCACCTGCTCTTATGTTAAATGAACTTTCACAGGCTAATAACATGAGTAAACCTTGCCTTAAAATAGATTTTAGATGTAAAAAAAGGGAAGATATCTACCTGTTCATTTATTTTAGTACTGCTGATGACCTCTAGAAAATGAATGAAAAGAATTTAGGAAATTTTGAATCCTTTAAACAACATTACTTGTATTTTGGTTCAGAACTCAGAGTGGCCTCTGTGTGAGATCACATAAAATTTGAATTTAAATAAATAATTGATACTGGAAATGCCAAAAACATGCTTGCACCGATTATTTCAAGTTCTGTAGAGTCTGGAGAACATGTGAGAAATTCATGGACAGCAATACTTTTCTTATTTTTCTTAGAATTAGACTACAAAGCATTTTATTCTGCAAGATACACAGAATATGGCAAATACCAAAGTAGGGTGATAGGTCACTTGGTGATATATAATAGGAAGGAATGCAGAATGCATACTGTGAGAAATATAAGCTTGGGCTAAAATCACTTTAGACAGTTTAATCTAACTGTGATTTGAACCTGAACATTTTCTGATTCACCTGCTTAACTTTCTTTTATTTTACAGCTGGGAGAAATGTAAGAGTTAAACTGACTTTTATGTCCTTTTCAATTTGAAGTGCCGACATTATAAAACATATAAGTCTTTTAATCCTGCTTTGCTCATACATTTTGTTTCTGCTGTTTTGTACATTTGCTTAGCTGGCCTTTTTTTGTCTGACTTGTAGGTCTTTGAAGAAGAGCATCACATCTTGTACCTGGACCATGGTGGAGTTATTGTGGCCATCAAAGACACCTCTATCCCTCTGAAAATACTCAAGTAATCCTATAGTCAATTGGAGTAGAGCTATTGTGTATTCAAGACCTCAGGCAAAGTTCAGAGTTTAAAATGAGCATTTCAATGTGATCATGTATGAAATGCAGGTGGAATCAGCTTAATTTAACATTCATTATGTCAACAAAATGCAGGTGGATGTTTTCTTAAAGATTACTTCATGATGCTGAAGTAATGCATGGTATAATGCATTAATCATAATAAAATATTCTTGCGTCAGTGTAGATATTTTTGCTTAAAAGGCTATCCTGCAACTCTACAGTACAAGCCGCGTTCAGCATGATTGTTATCTGCTTACTGGTTTGCACCAGCAGTATATGGCAATGATGGTCAACCTGTGATGCATATGTGGCTTAGATATCTGGTCAGGATAGTTCATTCATACTGTAATAAAGCTCTGTGCGCTCTAAGGGTCACAGTGAATGAAGACGGAAAATAGCCCTGAGTTGCTCTGGCAAGGGCAATATAATGTAGACTTTGGGAGCCAATGGAGAAAGGACTGCTGTGTGCTTGTGTACTGTGTAATACAGTGTGCAAGAAGCCCAGTTCATGTGAGATACTCATGCACAAATTAACTGTAGTATGTGTAGATCCTGTCATATAGTGATAATGCAGCAAATGGCCTTTTCGGCTTGTTTGGCAGGGAAGATTTGCTGCAAAGCATTTTGTTTATAAAACACTGAGCTTTAAACTGCATGATAGTGAAGCAAACTATGGTAACCTTATGTAATGGCATACAAAACTATCATCTTCAGCATAAACAATGTAAGAGATTTTTATCACTTGTGATTAGGTTCATTTTTGCATAATACTGTATACAGTAATAGGAACTAGTCTATGTACTTGGTTAGCTAGAATGAAAGCCCTTGATAACCTACTATCCCAAAGACCTGGAGGAAATGTACAGAAGAAAAGAGACTTTGAATCACAAATTTTGGGTGCACGGAGTATTTGAAATATTTTTTTTGCTGACTCATCAGCATCTTGCGAATTTTTAAGTGGATGCTAGCAGCTGTGAAGGGCCATCATGTTGGTGCCTGCAGTTACCGCACCTCCTACGTGTTTTAGCAATTGAGCTGTTTTGCCTCTCATGTTTCATTGACCTCTGCTTAACAGGTCTCTAGCTCAGAGACTACTGGAAAGAAGGAAGTGTAAATTAACTTGCTCTTGAACCTACAAAGTAGCAAGATAGTTTGTTGTCAGACCTTGGTTTTTATCTGCCTGAGAATTTCCATTGTTGTGGCAAATTTATTATACGCCTTCTAATAAAGATGTGAGTTCCTGGATATATTGCTGAGAAGAAGTTCCCATTAATATGATATAGTGTCCAGGCTTACTGTATTTTGGTGATCATAATCCTGGGCTTTAGTAGTGAGGGGTTTGTTGTTTTTTTTTTTTGAATGACTGAATTCTGTTTTGTATAATAATAGTTGTAAATGAAAACCATTTCTGCTTTTTTATAGGTTCAGCATAGATGAGGGCCAGACTTGGAGTACACATAATTTTACCAGCACTTCAGTTTTTGTAGATGGATTACTTAGTGAACCTGGAGATGAGACGCTGGTCATGACGTAAGTTTCTGGTTTCATCTCTTTTTTCAGGGCTCTCTCTGCTTGTGCACTTGAGCATATTTTAATTGTGGATATTTGAGATAGTCCTTGAGTTAGTGGCTTTTGCTTCTTGCAGTCACACAGACTCTTACACTGATGTCCAAACAGCCCTAGTGTGCAGCCTGTCTTTGAAATCATCTGAATGCAGTATTTCAGATTGTAAAGATGAAGTGTTATGTTCATATGAATTTTTGCAAAGTTACCACTAGGAAGAGTGGAGTAATAGGACTGCAAATACAAATCTGAGAAACGTGGGTAAAAAAATAACTATTTCCTGCATTTTTTCTGTTTTCTACAGGTTCTTAGGCAGACTTCAAAAATACTAAATATCTAACCCTTCTTGTGTGAAAATTGTCTTCACAGTGCAAATAACTATGTTGTTATCCTAGTAACTAGCATTGCAATACTTTATGTAACCACACACTGTGCTAACAAATACACGTTTTAATTCTGCGCAGTGACTGAGGCAGATGCTATGAATAGAGTTAAAAATAACCAAATTCTGCAGCTCAGGCCCCTGTTTATCATTTTCAAAAGGACCAGGGACATCTGGATCTGAGCTGCAGGTTTTACTCTGTCTCTAGGATAAATGCTAATATTTTAGAAGTGTCTGAGACTAAAAAACACCTGTCCAATTAGAGAGAAAGACACATGCTGACTGCAGCAGGGAAGGGGAATGCAGTCAGAGATGTGCAGGTTGTTATGTGTGCTCCTATCAGAACAGCTTGTGTGAGCCTTTATATTGGAGCTCAGTGTGTTCATAACAAGCTTTTTTCCTAGAAATTACAGATAGAACTGCCTTTGACGGATACCGGTAACATTTTCCCTGGGGAAAAAAAAAAAAAAAAAAAAAAAAAAGCCCAGTGTGGAGGTGTGTAAAGGATCCTCGGCAAAACAGAAATCCTACCCAATGTGCTTAAAAGCATTGTGCCCAGTTCATAATGCTGTACTGCGCCGGGGTGAATTTGGTCTGTTAGTTCTTTCTTTCTTTCTTTCTCCACTGTCCCATTTATCCTCTGTTATACATATATGACCTGAGAAGAACAGTATTACTCCACCATCTTCCCCTTCTTTCAAGCATAGGGGTTTTTATGCTGTAATATATGCCACATGGAGATACTTACACCTCTGAATGAAGGATTTCCATTGATTTCAGTGGAATCTGATCCTAAACTGTATTTACTGGCAGATAAAATGACGTGTGATGACTATATGCTCTGTGGTTTTTTTTATTATTATTAAGTGTCATTAAAAACAGTAATTTTGTGAAGATGTTACTTAAATATCTGGCTGAATAGGCTAAAGAGCTCATGTTAAAAATACCTTTTTGAAATCATCCATATGAAATATATATAACTGTAGCTAGACTGGGTACATGAGCCCACATTGACAAAAAAGCATCATATGACTTTTATGTTTCCAAGGGCATAACAAGAGTCGGACTCCAGCATCTCAATGCCAAGCTTGTAGGATCTTACTTTGCAGCTAGTTCTACTGAGCATGGAGGACATCAACCACTTACTGTCACAGACTGGTGCTGAAAAGGCTTGCAGCCTTCCTACCAGACTCTAAAGATAATGGGAAGAATAAACTTACAGTATGTGTTTCCTTGTTGCTGGTATATCGGCTTCCTTGTCTCTCCTACTGCTTTTGATTGGACTCTACCTTCAAGGTGATGTTGTCTGCCCAGTGGTGCTCTGTCTGGCTTTACATCAAGACCTTTTGTCGTTCTGTCTGGCTTAGGTCATTTTCTCTTAAAAATTTACGCTTGAACTCGGTTGCTGGGCATGACTTAATCTGCAGCGATTTTCTGCTTTTGAGAAATGTCATCCACTGATACACACTCCCTGGAAAAAAATCAACTTTACCATCTTTTCCATTTTATTAGATAAAGTGTTTTTTCTTCTGGGTAGAACATGGTAAGATGAACTTGTGTATGGAAATGGGAAAAAATTAATAGTGTCTTTCATGCTGAAGAATCCAAATCCGTTACTAAGGACCTAGTCTGACGTTTTTTACTCATACAGGAATTTCATTTTCTCCCTTTGGTATGGAGTTTGTTTGAATAAGGACTTTGAATAAAGAGTTCAATGTCAAAATCTGCATAAATTAGCAGAGATAACATAATTCTGAATTGGGAAGGTAATCACTGAAAAAGTTTACAACAAAATGGTGGAACAGAGATGGTTTAATTTAAATTTTCTAGAATAAACTCACAAAAGAATCAATATTTTACTTGTACGGAAAGCAGCTGTTACTATAGGGTAAAATCCTGGTTCTACTGAAGTCAGCTTAGGGATTTCCTTCAAGGTTTTTAATTTTTATAAAAAAACCCTACACCACTACAAAAAGATTATCTGGGAAAGACATTAAAGGACCTGGTAACACTGTGTGTATGAGAGACTTCTCATTTTCCAGTATGGTGAATGGGACGTTGACCTGACTTGTAAGAGACTTCCATTTGAATTCCTGTTCTGTCCTAACTTATCCAGAATGAAGTGGTCTGGAAAGCTTTACTGAAGAAACAGGGGAATGTGAACCTGGTTGCCTCAACTTTTCATTTCAGAAAGTTTTCTTTTCTCCAGAACAGAGAAAAAACGAATGTTGACTTGTCAAAAGTTTTCATAAACAGAGTTGTCATCTGCCAGTCGACATTAATCTAAATCATTCATCCAAATCCCCTGCAGTATTCAAAATATGTGCACTCAAGTGCCAAGGAAAATATATTTTATTCCATTGTGCTCTGCAATAGACCTAGTTAAGATTTTTAGGAGTTTTAAGCAGTAAAGTATTCAGAAATTTTAGAAAACTCATTCTGTTTACAAATCAATTTCTAAATAGACCTAGTTAAGAGTTTTAGGAGAGATAAGCAATAAAGTATTCATAAAGTTAAGTAAACTCATTCTGTGTAAAAAATCAATTTCTACATGAAGAGCTCAAATTCACTATTTACTGCAAATAAGTAAAGTTTGCTAAGAAATTTCTTCAACTAGTTGATATATATTCATCAAAATAGTGCATGGTCTAGTAGGCTTTATTTTGTTCTAAATTCTTTAAGAATGACAGTTACTGCAACCCAGTGTTAACAATATATTATATTTGGAAAAAATTACTTAATAACGCTGGATTGAGTAATGGCCTAACTCAGTGGGAAAAGGAAGCATTTTTGTGTGTCTGAAATATTGATGTTCCTCTTCAAAGGAAGTAGTTCATATAATGAAAGTTTCAAACCTGTTATAGTGACTTCTAAATCACAGTTCAGCTTCTGGAAGTGTTTCCCGAACCAGGTTATTTAGTTTGCAGTGTAAACCCAGTAGGCACAATAACCATGGTACCACGGACCATGGCCCCTTTTTAAAAGGCCGATAAGAGGTTACATAAAAGTACTGCTCTTCTTTATGTCAGGTAGAATCAAAATCTTCCTTATGGGTAATTTTATTTTTTTCCAGAGGGATTTTTGTCTAAGGTCTTTAGTGTAGCAACTTAAGATGCTACTGGGAACTTCATGACATCTCCGAACTGCAGAACTCCTGCATGTGCATCTTGCTGTCTTGAAAGTCCGTTGGTACATTCCAGCTGGGTTCCTAAGTGATAATAACAGCAAGAAAGTAGTCTAGTTTAAACTTAATCAAAACAAGGGGGATATGATCTTAACAGGTGTTAGATATTAGGGAGAATTTTGCAACTGTCGATTCTGCTAGTAACGTCAACCTAAGCTTTAACAACATCAATAACAGTCAACATTACGTGTAGTTTGTGGGGCTTATTGTTGTGCCACACATGACAGCACACTACCTTTCCTGTTGTCTTTGAGTATCTTACTGGGTGGAGGTACTTCTCTGTGTTGTGAATTTGTCTCTACTAACTTCCTCGTGCTGCAACCCTTAAAAAAGGTGGATAAATGGTAGATAAAGCCTCATTATGTAAGAGAACAGCTGATTTCCCAAGGCAAATTCTAGTTTTTATTTGCAGCTAGTTAATCTCTTGTTTGAGAAGCACTGCTCAGTCATGAAATCGTTGTTCTGCTCTCTGCATAATGAGGAACATATCTGTCTGTCAATAGACAGAGGAAACACACAGAAATACAGGAAGAGAATGGTGACCTTTGATAAAAGAACATTGAAAAAGCAAACCGGTTACTCTGTTTCAATCTAATCTAGATATCGGCTAATCCAGATGTATAAATGCCTGTTTGGTGGCAAGCCTAATGCTTTTGCTTGCATCTCCATGGACACAGATGTTAGTAGAGCAAGTCAGTGGATTGTAGTGTCACTGCCAACTTGTGGTTTTGGAGCCAAGACCATGGGACTGCCCCGTCTCACCCTCTGCTCAAAAGAAGTCCAGTGTTTAAAGCTTTGTTTTTTCTTTTCTTTCTGTAGAGTTTCCATAATGTATTCATAAGCATGGGAACACGATGTCTTCAGTGTCTTGCTAAAGCCCATATTTAGTACATTTTGAGGGCAGACCTGGAAATATATTTGAATAAGAGGAACTTAAAGTTCAGGAATACATTTCCTGCAAGACTCTTTAATCGCCTTGTCACTATTTAGAGGAGGAGAGAAGGAGAGTAAAAGGATGACAAGTGACTTTTTTTATTCAGCTGGAGTCTTTGTGTCATTTTGAGCCCCTATCACCGACAGAGTGCCTGCAGCTGTGGTACTGTAACTTCTCCTTCAGGGAGACAGTTCCATTTTAGTATCTAGTTGTAATAAATGGTGATGATGAGGTAGACATTGGAAACATTCACCAACAATAACACTGTTCAAACATTCTACATTTCATGTGCCGTCTTGAACTCCATTTTGCTATATTTTGCTCTCACAATGAAGGAGTCACAATTTAGGTGACCATAGACTATTTACTCTGGCTCTGCCAGGAGAAGTCTGAATGAAGAATTTCCTACCTGTGAGAAAGGTGATCTGCTCTTTAAATATTTGAGTAGAAAAAACAATTATTAGCTAAAGAATTAATTATAAAATTTTGTAAGTATCCTAAATTAATTTGATCTTTAAGTGAGATTACAGCAGACAGCTGAATGATGCAAAGCTATCCTTTATAATCTCATGTTTGTCCTTAAATTAATCCATTTGATTCACTGTCCACCTTGTGTTTATTTCTACATAAAGCATGAGGCTAGGCATTAAATCTGCAATTTTTTCCAAACAGCTTAGATGTTAAAAGGTTGTTCTTGGACAGGAACTTATGAAATAGATGGAAAAAAATGTTGGAGGTAATTCACAAACATAATGGAGCCACTGAACTTCTGGATAAAATGAGAACATGTTCTTCCTGCTCCTACCCAGCATTTCTTAGAACCAAAGCATTCATTTCTGCTCTTTTTCTCCAAAAGAGCTGAAACCAAGATGTATTGGCATAAAAGAATGATTGGCAATTATTATTTGGGGGGGGCAGGAAACAATGAAAAAACATACTTTGGTTCAATTTCAACTTAATTGTTTCCTCCCCTCATTTTTCACTTTGGCAGCCAAACCAAAAAAAAAAAACCAACCTACTCTTCTCTTCAGTGCGTTAAGTATATGCATGTGTTTGTAGTTTAAGGCACTTAAATCATAAGGGTCTCAGCATATTTGCACATGATCTGTTGTGTACACAAGCACTGTTTATGTGCAGTTGCTTTATGTAGGCAGGTGTCTACTTTTGCACATGGAAGCATTCATCATTTTTGTAGTTGCGATTTAGGAAGGCCACTGAAAATGTGACCTCTGTTACGTTCCTTTGGGGAATTAGAAAAATATGCAGAATTATAATCTTGATGTATAACAGACTGCAGCTTGAATCTTACACTACTTTCATCCATTTTACTAGTATGAACCCTTTGACTTATCTAGGTTTTGTTGATTTTACAATGATGTAAAGGGAAGCAAAGACAACATTTTCTTTTTGAAAATGGTCGGCTTTAAATAGCACTGTAGACATAGTCATGGCTAACCCGCTCTTCCAACCCTTATCCCTTTGGGAAATCTTTCATTAACAATGGTACTGCTTCCGTGAGTTAAGGAGAACACTACCTGTTGGCAGTGGTTATGCTAGAGATAAAGGGCATCCTTCCGTGTCATGACCTCATCACTTTACTCCCTCAACTTGGTAATTTCTTTACAGATTTGAGCATGGGGAGGTCATGTGTCTTGCTGTATGTTCAAAGGCACTGGAATATGGACTACAACAGGCGAAACAAAAGGATGATTGTCACATTTATTTGCTTTTTCAGTTATATTGTCATCATCCGTAGTAAAGATCTAAGTGAAGCAAAAGACTCTGCTCTTTGAGCTCACCATAATTGACAAGAAACTTCTAACACACTACTCCTTTTGTGTAAAAGACAACTGAGAAAGTTGCTGCTGTTTTAATGTAAATGGCCTCTGATATCTAGTAAACTGTAAGGTGGATTAAGTATTCCATCTGAAAATGCAATTGTGTTTCCTACTAATATGATTTACAACAGGAAAGGAATCCTTCTATGGGGAACAAGATCTAAATACCACTTTTTAGCATAGCGCTGTGACTGCTTCCATTTAAATGAATACTTTCCAAGAGACAGACTGAGAGTTGTTAAAATAATTAACTTGCATCTCCGAGAGTCTGGATTCCTTTCCCAGCTTGGTCACATACTCACTGATGGATATTGAGGTTTAGATCCATAAAGAATTTCAGGTCCTACCTTTTTGCACATGCTTGGACGTCTTTGCTTAGGTGCTGCCCAGAAGAATTTAGACGTTATCCAAGACAGAGCCATTGAGTTTGCCCGCATCACCGGTATGTGGGATCCTCAACTGACCCTGATTCAAACGCTACATTTTATTTTTTATAGTTTTACACATTTGAAGGCACTCCCAAAACACTAGAGGTCCTGTTCCACCCCCAGCTGGCAGGCCAAGCTAGCAGAGTGTGTCAGCAGGGCAGTACCGGATTGCGCAGGTACATTCTGCTACCCTGGCAGCATGCTGTTTCGAACATCGTGGTTGATGACAATATCATGTAGAGGAGAGCAAAAACCAGCGCAGCACTTGAGAGATTAAAGCAGCATGTCTAGAATGAAAGAGGCATCTGATTTCAAACAAAAGTAGCTGTGCATCACACAGTTGTCATCACTAGTCTTCAGTACGACTGCAAAACTTGGACGGTTTAAGTTGCTGTGTCAAACACCTGAATAAATTCCACATGTGCTGTCTTCATGACCTTGGTGGGGTAGTACAGCAGGAGCACTTCCACCACTCTGAGGTCTTTGAGCGTAAAGCAAAACTGTTGCAGGTTCAGCCATGCTGCTCTCAATATCTGATGTGTATATCAGACATCAGGCTGCTCAAAGCCGTTTGCTTTGTCCAGAGGCAACATGGCTAACAGCTCAAAGGTAAACCGCCATAATATTACAAAAAGCCGCTCAAATCGTGTCTTAATTTATATAGCATTAGATACATGATAAGGGACACTATAGCTAAAATCCATCTGCTCTGACAAAGAATGCTTTGATGCTGTGGAACCCTATGAACAAAATCCTGAAGAACACAGCAGAAAAGCTAAAGAGGAAGACAAGTGTAGTGGTTATAAAAAGATGTCAGTGACACTGTGAGCAGTGTGTTGTCAAAATCAGGGTCATTTCTCCTCAATAAAGCCATGGGAAGCTGAATGTTTGCCTGATAAACCTTCAGGAGTCTCCAGCTTCAGCACTGTTGTAGCTTCAGTCGGGTGGTTTGCAAGCAACAGACAGCAGGCAACTGTTCATATTACTGTTCATTTGAACTAAGATCATCTATTGAATAGATCCTCTTTTCTATTGAACAGAAATGTGAATTTACTGGAAAAGATTATCATTGCATATAATTTCTGTTAAATTAGCTCCCCCTGATTAGGAGCTTTGTCAGGAACAGAAATAACCAGCAATCCTCCAGCAAATAGTTTAAATGAGTTAGCTTAAAAACTGCATTAAACTGTCTTAGCTATCAAATGATGCAATCAAATTAAAAAATGATGTGCTTATAAATGAACTAGGAACAAATGTACAAAGTTGTTATGGCAACTGAAACACTGAAGTTAAAATTATGGATCCCAAATTCTTGCAAATAAAAGTAAATCAATTTCCAAGGTAATTGGAATTTCTTTTAAAAATTATTTATCACAGCATCGTCTTTCATAGTTTCAACAGAATTTACTTGATGGCTTTCTAATGAAATATAATTAATCAAGAAGAAGGTTTTTATGAATTACTGTCATCTTGATACTTAACTTCTAATCATCAGTTACACTTGCTGCACTGTTCCAGTTTTTTCCATTCGTACAATTTTATTGGACATATATATTTTGCACCTGAGCAATTAGATTGTGATTGGTGTTCTTTATTGCTTTATTGTAGCTCATATTTTTGTCTAATCCATTGAATCTTACTTAAAGCATGCCTTTCTTCCTTACTTTGGAAAAATACGTCTTTTTAATTCTAGTCATATTTGGCAATGCATTTAAATGGGCTCCTGTGATGTCTAGAAAACCCTGTCCTCAATAGGGCAACAAGTGTTATCGCAGCAACAGCGTTACTAATCACGAGGCCATGGTTTCAAACAGTTTGCTAAGCTGGGTGCCTGTAAGGTGCTGAATTCAATAGGAAATTTGGCCCAGGAATTCCAAAGCTGTGTGGCAGCATTTTTCATGGGGTTTGTGGCTGTGCTGAGACACTTGCATGAATCTCAGGAATTTTACTTAAGCTAGAGAATGGTGGACTCAGTGGTGGAGTTACCATGCTCTGTCAGAACCTGGTTTTCAGTGTGTAGAATCAAAACGGCTATAATAGAAACGGTAATTTTTTTGCAAGAGGCTGGACCAACAGGCGGAAATGGTATTGCTGTCTTTTGCTAAAAAGTTCTCCTGTTGAAGCAGTGCCTTTGCTGTATAAATACAGTTTACATGTAGCTTCCATATTCTTCTAGTAGAATTTACATAATATCTAGAATACTTTCTACAATTTTTATAAAATTATAGGATGTGGGACTGAGGAATATCTCAAAAGTTTATCATCTCTAGCTGTAATCGTAATGTTTCACTAATTTCTTACTCCAGTGAGGGAGAATAAACAACCGCAGTAGCTTGTACCGTTACCATCACAGAATCACAGAATGTTTGAGGTTGGAAGGGACCTCTCTGGAAGTCATCTAGTCCAAACCCCCTGCTCAAGCAGGACTGCCTACAGCAGGTATCCAGATGGTTTTGAGTATCGCCAAGGATGGAGAGTCTACAACCTCCCTGGGCAACCTGTGCCAGTGCTCAGTCATCCACAGAGTAAAAAAACTGTTTCCTGATGTTGAGAGGGAACCTCCCATGTTTCAATTTGTGCCCATTGCCTCTGGTCCTGTTACTGGGCAACACTGAAAAGAGCCTGGCTCTGTCTTCTTTGCACCCTCCCTTCAGGTATTTATATACATTGATAGATCCCCCTGAGCCTTCTCTTCTCCAGGCTGAACAGCCCCAGCTCTCTCAGCCTTTCCTCATAGGAGAGGTGCTTCCATCCCTTCATCATTTTCATGGCCCTTTGTTGGACTCCCATGTCTGTCTACGTCTCTCTCATACTGAGGAGTCCAGAACTGGACATAGTACTCCAGGTGTGGCCTTGCCAGTGCTGAGGAGAGGGAATTACAGAATTGTACAGCTGTGTCTTTTAAGTTTATTGATCCTTGTCCTTCCTCTTTTTTGCCATTCCTCCAGGTCTCTTTGAAGACAGCTCTTCAATCTGTAACAAGACCCTGAAGGCATTTTGTTGTACTTCTCAGCTTTATCTTTTCCAGAGAAAAGACCAGTTCTTTCAATCTTACTTCACTGGTTACATTTTCTAAGCAGCTTATGAGTCATCCTTGCCCCTCTTCAAATTAATTTTTAGTGGGTGTGTAAATACGCATATAGCATCCAAAATTAGACACCATATTCTTCCAGAGGCTCCACCAGTGCCAAGTTTATCAAAATAATTACCTCCATGTTTTCTTTTTTTCAGTTCTGAATACGACCTAGAATTAGTCTGTCTTCTTGCAGCAACATTGCATTCTTGTTTTAATCCCCCAGAATTCCCCAAGACTTGACTTTAATATTTGAAAGTGATTCTCCATTTGGGTTTTGTGCCATTGTTGTGTGGGTTTTTTTCCCTAGGAGTACTTTTTGCAGTTGGTTTTGGAGGATTTCATCATGTTGATTTCTGACCATTGCTTCCATAAGTCAGTGTGTGTCCCCTTCCTCCTGTGTTATCCGCAAAATTTTGTGTGTGTTTGTTATTTGACCACATCGGTGTTAATGAAAATAGTGACTGTGGACCCATCATATCTTTGCAATACATATCTCAAAATATTTCCCTGTTTGATAACTACTTTTTGACAATGGATTCTTCTAATTGGATATATACTCCCTTTCCTCATTACAATGATTTTATCTTCACTGATGTTTTCTTTTTTACATTGGGACAATGTCAGCTAGAACTGTGTAACAATTTTAACAAAGGTCAAGATATGCTACGTTTTCTCCTTTCCTTTATCCACTAAGCCAGTTATCCTGTAAAAGAAGGAAATTACATTAGTTTGATATGATTTGGTTTTGACAAATCCGTGGTGGCTGTTTGTTATCATTTTAATTATCTCCAAGGTGCTTATAAGTGGGTAGTGTAATAATTTGTTTGGTATCTTTGTGGATATCAAAATTAATTCTGTAACTCTGGGATCTGTTTTGCTGGTTTATATATATATATATGTATAGGCAAAATGTTTCCCTTTCTATAGTCATCTGGAATCACCCTCATCCTCTGTGAGGTCTCAAAGATGATTATTAATAGTTCAGAGATTTTGTTTTATACTTTCAGGAGAATTTCATTATTTTGTTTTGCATTGAACTCAAGCAACCATCTCCTTTCTTCTCTGTTCCTGACTAATCTGCCTGAGAGAGCTAACATGAATGAAGAAAATTTCATTTGTTTCATAGAAAATACTTTTCTTGAGGCAGGAGTGAAGCTTTGACACGACTTGGCTTCTTGCGCTTGAACGTATTTATTGATAAATGAGTTAATAAAAGAAATGTAATGAATTTGTAAAGTTTTGTTATGTCTAAAGAAGGTAGGTAGGTAGGTAGCTGCACAAGCACACGGTGAAGTCTGCCTTAGTACATTGTATGGAGAAAAAAAGATTTAAAAAAGGTACAGGTATTTAGCATGGAAAAGACACTTTATGCCTGTCAGCAAAGTTGATCATATTGAAGCATTGTGGAAAAAGCATGAGACCACCTAAGTAGTCACTTTATTGCGTATGTAACTACAAGTGAATAAGATTATATGGTGACAGCAGCTCTCAGGATCCAGCTGAACCAGAAAAAGGAACCAAACCTGTAGGTCTCGATGCAAGACAGTCTTCCTGCTGAGAGCAGTGGGACCACACACCTACGTGCACATACAGCCAGTAGACCGAGCCACATTTTTTAGTTTTTGTGTATTGTTTTTACTTCTGAGCCATGGGTAGATTGGAAAGGAAAGTAAGTTAGATAATCTAAGTCCTTTAATCTCAGAGCCTTACTAAGAAAAGGATCAGATATACAAACTAAATGCACTTGTTTCTGTTTAATTAAGCGCACTTCTGATGGTGAAGTTTCCTGTGAGCATGGATTGTTTGGTCATTATAATGTGGGCAGTAATCTATAGATACCTACATCTCTGTACTGTGGCTGAGAAGCAAATACACCACAAAGGAAAATGGGAAAGCACTGCACATCTTTAGTCTGCAACTATTTTTCGGCTTCTTTGGTAAACTTCAGAGCTCTACGTCCACCAGGGAAGAGGCTTAGTGTGAAGATGTTGCCTCTGTGCTGCAAAGAATCCACCATTTCCTCACTTCTGGTCTACCCTAGTTCCACTTTAAACCTAGTGTTCAGGACAAGCGAAATGACTGTGCACAGCAGAATGCTTTTAGCAAAACTGTACCATTCCTGCTGTGCCTGGATTTGGACAAAACTGAGGGCAAAACAAAAGGAATGAATTAGTTTGAAGAATGCTACTAAAGCTTGGAATATGAACTCTGTGCAGTTCATACTGCACAGAAATTGTTGGCTTCAGAATCAACCTTAAATTCTTTGGCAAGTAAGCCACATAAGCTTGATACAAACCACAAATACATTTGACTTTTACCCAAATAGAGTCTTTATCCTTTCTAATTTGTTGCTCGATGTCATACTTACCCATTTTGTTTTGGAAATAGATATTCTGACTTTAAAATGTTGGCTGCTTTGAAAGTGCAGCTTGGTTTTTAAAGCAATGAGATTTCCTTTTTTTTTTTTTTTTTTNATTGTTTTTTCTTTTTTTTTTTTTTTTTTTTTTTTCCAAAAAGAAATTTCCAGTTTGTGGCTTTTTTTTGTTATACGTTGGACTATCTGAAATGAAGAGGAGACAGACTTCTTCAGCACAATGTGTAGATTCAGTGTGTTCCTTAGAAATGAATACAATTTCATGATACTGCTGTGAGTTTGACCAATAACAAATCGCCATCTGAAATCTGTAGAAGTTAAGAAAAAAACCCACACAAACAACTGAAGAAGTTGCACCATAATCATAAGGAATGAGTGACAGAGCTGGAAATTGAACCCAGTGATCCTGGGTTCTGCTCCCTGATCTGAACTCCCTGTCAAAAAATGTTTCATATAACAAGATAATAGATAAAAATATTGGGTTCCAAATTAAAAAAGTAGTATAGTTCCATTTAAATTTCTGGATAATTTGCTGGGGAAAAAAGCCTCTAATTTATGAGCTGTATTTTTTCATTGTAGAGTTCCACAGACAATTTGCAAGTGTTTTCTAACTAGACACATTGTATATGAAGAGGAAGAAAAGTGGAAGAAAAATTAACCAGGGACCTTTTAGTAGGGAACCATGACTGTCGCAGGTGGAGTGATGCACTTCACTTGTGAGACAGAAGCTCCACAGAGGACAGGGTCAGACAGAACTGTTGGGGAGATCCTTCCATTAAGTCATGTGGTTCAGAAAGGACCCCCTTGCTTTCTAAACTCCTTCTCAGAGAGGAGTCTAGGTGCGGCTGCATCCAATCCTAGTCCCAGACTTGGTCAATGGTTTATGTCTAAAGGATTAGATATGTGCAATCAAATCCTTTATATCACTTAGCTAAGATTTCAAAGTTTAGCATGCTATTAATCATTTACTATGAATATGTTGTGGCAAGGAATCTCTCAGCCTCAAGGAGTAACCTTGAGAGGCATCCCTACTCAAGGGGAGATCCTGGTGTGCAGCCCGCTGCTGTGCAGGAGAGCTCAAAGGGCTCTTGGGTTACTCACTATTTACGGGGGTAAGATGATTGACTCATAGTCGTATTTGCATACCGACTGTAGATGCTAGTTTCTTCCAAATTAGGTTTGAGCTGCACATTGCCCAGCACTGCAGTTAGGTGGGCGCATCGCCATAAATTAGCCCTTGGCTATTGTGTTGTTATCCGTCTGCCCCGAATCCGCTTTGACCAGATGCATCCATCACAACTGCCACTGGTGGTTATTGCTTAAGCAGGGTTACAGGAGAAGGTCAGGTCCGGGGGGGTTGGCAGGGAGCACACTGTCACAGTGACCATGGAAAGGAAAAGATAGAACTGAAAATTTGAATGTCAGATGTATGGTATTTCTTTCCAGTAAGATTTTACTTTTGATCTTTTTGTTCAGAGTCTTTGGACATATTAGCTACCGTTCAGACTGGGAACTGGTGAAGGTGGATTTCAGACCGTCCTTCCCCAGGGAGTGCTCTGATGATGACTATGAATCTTGGGAGCTCACAAATCTACAGGTATTCGTGGTCTTATGTTAACTGCCACAACTTTTCTGTAGCTTTCAGATTCATGTAGAACTATGTGCTAGGAAAATGTTTTCAAATAGAATTTGGATGCTACATCCCCTGCTTTGTTCTCCTTACATTGGTATTTGCTGATTTTACAATAGTTTAAAATGGAGGAGGATTTTTTATTCTCTTTGGTTGTGTGATCTGTGTCCTGGGAAAGGCGGAAGTGTATCTGGTTATCTGCCATAATAGTAGGTGGTCCTGCTGGACCGTGAAGCATATACCATAAACTAAAGTATGTAATATTGATTGAAGAAATTTCAACATGCAGTCATACATTCTGCCAACTTCCTGACCACATACTGTACTCATATATAAATTGCCATAAGTAAAGCCCATTCCAGAAGTAATTTAGGATCTCAGTGGACCGATCATGTAATGAGGTCCAGTTGTTTTGGGCAATACCATTTCTGTAGTAATGCATTAAGGCTGTGCTAATCCTGGTTCTCTGGCCAAATACAATTTTGAGAAGCTACATGCTCTATACAATGTATTGATTAAAGAGACCACATTAAATGGAATATGTCATATTTGTTCATAATAATTCTGATTATTATGTTTGTGCCTCTTCCAGTACATTTGTTCTGTCGCTGTCTGCAGGGTTCGGGGTTTTTTTGCATACAACTCTGTGTTATTGCAGCTTTTCAGCTCTCATTTGCTAGTTCTCATGCCTAATTTTACACTTCTTGTTTGGGAATACTGTGTGTTTACTAAGAACGTTACGCAGATCTGAGCCTAAAGAGTAGTAGTATTTTGGGATATTGGCCTTGAAGTGTCTTTCAGGAATTAGAACCTACTGAAATGACTTTGACAGAGTACTTGCAGCTGCCCAGTTACCAGTCGAGTATGTTCAGATAGTCTTAATTCTACTCATGTCCACATGGTTGGTGCTTCATGCTGACTGGCAACACAAGACGTTGTGATTTCGATAGAACTTCAGCCATCTGTATCCACAATGAATTTTTAAATGGCCAGTTGTAGGGTAGTGCCTAGATTGTGCACACATGAAACATGGGTTAAATTGTACTTGAAATTTTTAGGTACATCTTTGGATTTGTGCCCTGAAATAGAGTGTATGTTACAACTCTGTAATGGCCTGTTAGTCGATGGCAGTGGCTGAGAGCTTTCTATACCTGTACGTTTGAATATGAAAGAGTTGATACAAGTTTATAGTCTTGGCAGTAAGACCAGTCTTTCTCATGACAACATAAGGTCACATCTGTGTGGTGTAGGTTAGGGGTGTGCAATAAGTCCGGTGCTTTGATGTTCAGGGTGATCGTTGCATCATGGGCCAGCAGAGGAGCTTTCGGAAGAGGAAGATTTCATCGTGGTGCATTAAAGGGAGAAGTTTCACATCAGCTCTCACATCCAAAGTTTGTGAATGTGTGAACTCTGATTTCTTATGGTGAGTCTGTCTGTGGACCTTTTGATTTATTGCTAGTAAATAATTACTTAGAGTTTGAGCTGGGGTTATTCCCCTCCTTTTGCCCCTCTCTCCACATAGCCATGTATGAACAAATAAGCAACCTATAATTTGAATAACAGGTTGCTTTTGCATTTGCCATTGTTTAAAAACATTGCTATGTTTCAAGTGTTTGTTTCACCTGACTGAACAAATCCTGATGTTTTTCTCTATTGGTCAAGACTTGAAAAGTGATCATTGTATTGATTTGTAAGGCAAGCAAACCCTTTCCATTTACAAATGAAGCAAAAAAATAGAAGAAATGTGTTGGTCTGAGTGGCAAAGGAAACCTTTTAAAGATCTAAGCTAGCAAGAGAGTACCAATTTTGCAGAAATGACAAAGTAATTACAACCAGCTTTTCCCCTAGGTGTACACAACTCCCGTTGAAATTAGACTTGGAACAGAACTGGCTTCATCAACTTGTATGTTCAGCTGGTAGAATAATATTAAAACAATCTTTTTACGCTTAAAGTAGTCTCATCCACCCCAAATTAAACTGCTGAATGAAGTGGGGATAGTAACACCCTTGGTGTTGATGTTTTGCAGTGATTATGGGTTTGAGCGCTCTGCACCTCTGAAGTCGGAGTCTAGCAAATGCTTTGCTGACTTTTGGTTTAACCCAGAAGCACCTCCTGAGGACTGCGTGCTGGGGCAGGCATACACCAGCAGCACTGGGTAAGCTGATTTTGTGTTCAACTGGCCTGCAGAGGCTTCCAGAGCAGGGGAGAACATTCCACCCCAGGACCACAAAAGTGACTTTAAGGAAATGTAAATAAGGCAAACTGTAAAAAAAAATAAAAGGGGGAAATGCAAAAGTTCTGACTCTGACTTACAGCATGTGCAAAAGCTTGCTACAGACTAATGAAAGAGGAATTTTACTTTACATGTTCACAACAGTTCAAAAACTAATCCATTTGAGAAAAGGGGGAGCTGTCTTGTTCCCTATATTTTCAATTTTTATTTTGTAACTGCTTTTTGTAACCATTGCTACACTTCTGATAGGAGTGTCCATTCAAAGACTTTTTTTTTTTGCCCATTGCTTGAGTTCAGACCAATTTTCAGTTTGAATACAATGAATTACTCTGAGGAGCCAGTAACATCTCACAGAATTTCCCAGTCTCTCACTTCCATAAGGGTAAGGAGTTCTGTGGAGAATAGATTCTTTTCCTGACCATATGGGACACTCAGAATCAAAGGAAAGCTTTAGTAACTGTAAACAATACCACATAGAATATACACTACAATGTAGTCTGACGTCTGTGCTGAGAATAACTTGCAGCTGGCATCTATTCTGGCTTATCATAACATCATCTCTGTCGGTTGTGGAGATGAGAACCAAATGATGAAATGTCAAATCTGGCAACAGAATCACGGTCTCTGTGTATATTTGCCTTACCAAGGAAAATGATGCCTTTTGGGTTGCGGCTGACGGCTGTAATATACAGAATAGGAATTCAAGAGAGTGAAATCTGACTCCAGTTTTAAAGGATGTTTAGAAATAACATACCTGAGTGAAACTGATCTGTAAATAATTACTGTACACACCCAAGTATTTCATTATTAGTTTTTAAAAGTGTTAGGCTTTTCACTCTTTTATACTGTTATGTTAAATAAATGCTTTAAGTGTTTTAAGAAATGCATATATTTGACAGCAGCGGATAAGCAATTGGTTCTGGGTTAATGCAGAAGCCGCTTAATCTAATTTCTTCCTGGGTTTGAACCAAGACCTCGAGAGCATTGAAGACTGTTGAACCCTAGGAAAAGGTATGGCAGAGAGGACAGCAGACTATCTAGCTCCTGGAGGGCTGGTCAGATGTGTTTCTAAATTTGAAAAGGCAGACTCTGCCAATACATATGAGTTAAATCCTCATCTGTTCCACACCCCCTTTCTTCAACAGGTTTTACTCAGTAAAAGCAATGTCCGTCATCAAAGTATTTGCATCGTGAGTTGGTTTTGATCATCTGCAATCTTGTCTGTTCGTGAACCCAAGGAATATTCATTAGCTACCATCACACTTGCATTCAGTGTCTTTGATGGCATTCTCCTGCTCGCCTTTGATTCATCGTGCTTGCTCCTTACTGTTTTTGCAGGTACAGGAAAGTTGTTTCTAATGTGTGTGAAGGTGGCATAGACCTGCAGCAGAACTTAGCACAGCACATGTGTCCATTGATTGCTCCCAAGGGACTTCAGATCAGCATCAGAGAAGAAAGCCTGGCTGTTAAGCCTGGGGAAGACATCACCTTCATTGTCAGACAAGAGCAGGTAGTAATGAACATTGGCTTTATGAAAGTTTCCTTGCTATTTTTATGATTCTTTTCTCTCTTAGCTGCTTTGCTGCTGAATGAGATTAAGTTGTGCTTAAGACAAAGATGAATGAGTCCCTAAATAGTGAAACTTCTGTTTTCAAGTGAATCAGACAATCCAGCAAACTCAGTGAACCATCAAGTTCTGTCCCCAGAATGGGATTTGTCTCCTCAGCAGCATGGACAGTTGTGATTCCTTAAAGGCCGTGGCTTCTTTGAAAATCAAAGGAACTAAATTACCAAAGTCTCCTTGGACTGAGAATTTCAGCTGCCGTATCAGAGAAGAACAGAAATGCAGAGAACATGTAATATTCTGGTTTAAGTGGTTTTGGGAATCTGCCTTTCAGAAAGGAATTGGGTAAAGCTTTACAGAAATCAGCAAATAGCACAGCATAAGAACATTTATTATATATTAGTTCTATTGCCAAAGATACATTGAGTTTTCTTCTGTTTATTGAGAGAGACAATGCCTTAAGGCCCTGACCAACGGCAGCAAGTAACTTTTGGATGAATTGTTGGCCATGGCTATCTTTCTTAATGCTTGCTTTTCAGTATTAGGCTCTAAGTGTTGTGCGCAGGTTACCAGATTATTGTACTTCCTGGCTAACCCCGCTGATTGGCAAGAACTTGAAGAAAGTTCACACATTTTGGCAAACCCTTGCGGTATAAATCAGGCACTTGGGATTTATTTCTGTAATGGAATCAAGAAGGTTACGTACAGAACAGCAGGCTGCTTAATGCTTGGTAAGCTCTGTGTCCCAATGCTTGTAGTGCCCCAACAGTCATGTGGCAAGTTATGCCGCTGTCTCTTTTTATAATATGTTTGGAAATGTTTATTGTAACAGTAGAGCATTTCGTTGCCATTTGGACTCTAATGATTTTTATTGGCAGTTTGACTTCTTTTCCTGCTATATAGATTCTGAAGCTTTCATGAATCTCTGTGGCAGTACATAAAACACTTAAAATTATTCAAAAATCTTCAGAAGTCAGGGATCTTGAAGGGAATCCCGTGCTGTATTTTCTGATGAAGTCTTCGCTCAGTACATGGAACTGGAAGGCAGATTTAGAAGAAATGTAACAGTTTGCTGCCCCCTATGGCTAAGAATAATATTTATACTCAAATATTCTGAGTGTTGCTTAGGATTTAATCTATACAACAAATTCTAATGAGAATTCATAACAATTATTGAGTTTAAGAAACAACTCTGCTAGGATAAACCAAAACATACCACTTTCTCTGCTGAACAAAATTAATTTACTGGTTTATGTGAATGCATGTTACTAGGTGCAGAAATGCCAGACATCAAGGAGTAAAGAAAGCAGGCTTCGGGTATGTTTGGGCAGTTTGCAAGTGACCTTAGAAATAATATTAATTTATAATTAGAATTATTTTTTTTTCCCAAATTCTGTTGGCTGAATGCATGAATAAATAATGTCATGACAATCATCTATTTTGCATGGAAGTGGAAGTCCCAATTCCTTTTAAATTTAGCGGCCTTTTCCCTGTGTAACTCTTGTTATCTGTCCGCTGCTCTGTGTCTTTCCTGGTCAGGGAAACAGAAGCGCCTTGGTGTTTTGAAGACAGCACTCTCATATTTACATTAGGGAAGCTATTAGAATAAAACATTAAGAGAAGCTTGCATCTACTGACTTTCAACACTGTTTTCTGTCTCACCGGGAAAAAATATGAGTGTATACTTGTTAGCATAAGAAAGAGTGAACAAGAACTGTTTGCAAGCTAATGTCATCTAAAGAGATTCCACTTACTGGCACATTGCTGGCATGAAGACATCTCTTTTGCTTTGAACTTTAATAACACATTATCTCCTCTGCTATATTCTACACATCTGTTGTCAAAAGAAAGATGTTATTTGGAAAAAAATACTCACGGTAAAGAAGCTTTCAAGGTCCTTTATGTGTGTTGAAATATGGCGTTTAGGTATTTGATAACCCTACAGGTCCCTTATTATGGGTATTCTTTTACATTATAAGCAATGCTCTTTCATCTGATAAAACATGGAAGAAAATCATCCAAACTGCAAAATAATAAAAGAAGGAAATAATAGTATGTTTTCCTTCCCTTTGTAATGCCAGGGTACATAAGTTCTAGGCTTTGTTGCCTCCTTTGATTTTACATTAGTGCTGCCTTTTGGGATTGGATTTTGATCTAAACCTATTTCAGAGAGTGGCTTATAGGGAAGTGAAGTGATTTTTGAATACTTTGAGTGTCAATCCTTCTCTGCTCTGGTGGCCATTCAGGTCACCTGACTAGAATATGGATGTATGCATTCCTTTCCTAGAGGCAGCAAAGATTTTTAAACCTCCACAGAGGATTTTCTACCCAGCCTGGCCCTGCAGCCTGTGCGTGGCTGTGATGGCCGTGTACTGTGACGAGCGAGCAGGAACATATTGCTGAAGACCAAGGAAGCAGGGCAGCTCGCTAAGGCAGTGCTGCCAGTAGTACTGAGACGGTGTTGCTGCTCACAGCTAAAATGAATCTTCCTTTGACTCCATCCACATCACCAGTCCACGCAGCGCAGGCCTGACTTCTCTCCTGAGCAGCCACACCATGACAACATGAGTGATGGGCATATGTTTGTCCTCTGACAGTAGCATCAGTCTTGCAGTATTTTAGGCCTGGGTTCAGGAAGACAGTGTCATTTAAAGGAGCACTTAGCAGAAGTGCAATGAATTATAAATTCTGTGAGATGTTTGACATGACAGAATTATTTGGCTGGACTTTTAAACCGTTTCCCAAACTCAGCTCAATAATCTGCTTCATTACTCATGCATCTAATTTTGCAGTAGAGCATGTTAGTTCTAGACATGCTGGTAGCTCTGTATAATACAATACAACTCAGTGCAAGGATCCTAGCTTGGATCTTGAAGTGGTTGACACTCAGAGGGTGTGGTTAGAGGGTACTGTGAAGAAGGTCTGAACCAATTCATTTTACTTCACAATTGCATGGGCTAGAAGTTCACTGGATGAGCGGTAATTCGCTAAAATAACAATATTCAGTTGTTTGCAGTTGTATGAGCATCATTCCAGAACTTGGGGCTGCCCTGCACCGTGATGTTAGTTAATGTCCAGCTGCATTAAGACAAGAGTGATGGTTTCTGTGTCATACAACTTGGCTAGTCGTCTGGGGTGTCTTATTTTCAGGTAGCACCTTAGTGTGGTAATTTAGTATTATCTCTATTAATGCATGCAAAATCTGTTGCATTAAAATCTTTGCCATGGGTGTAGTGGTTTTACTGCAGCTATTGCAATTGAGTCAAAATATCTGGCTGGGGCTGGAAATGCTGTTGTGATTCAGGAAATGGTTATAATCATGTGTTCTGTCTATTTTGGTTCTGGCCATTTAAAAGCTAAAATTTATATTTTCCTTTTAGGGTGATATATTGAATACCAAATACCAGGTAGATCTTGGAGATGGCTTTAAGGCAATATACGTGAACCTTACAATGACTGGAGAACCCATCCGTCACCGCTATGAGAATCCTGGGATTTACCGTGTCTCGGTGAAGGCTGAGAATGTGGCTGGGCATGATGAGGCTGTGGTGTTCATCCAAGTCAACTGTAAATCAGCTCTTTGGTTTTCTTACTTTTGCTACTGTGTAAAAACCTCATGACAACCGTGAAGTAGTAAAGAAACTTACTAGTCACAATTAGGAAAAATGCGTATTTTTTCAGTAACCTCACACAGTCTTGCAGTGCTGTGTGTTGTTAATGCAGAGGCTTGTAAACCTAATCTATTAGGTGGACAGAGTTAGTTTTGTTTGGATTTGGGAGAAAGATGGTGTATTAATCTTTTAAATAGCAAGCATGCCTCAGTTAAAATCCCAAGTTTGATCCATCTTCCTGACTCAAGAGCCCATTGGCAGTCTTAGCAGCTAAAATTTAACACTTCAAGCTATATCTTTTTAGTGGCTTCTAGGTGCTGCATGAAGCAAGTGAGCAGACGTGTTGAGAAATGTATCAGCTCTTGTATGATTTTAAAAAAGAATCAAAATCTCAGTGTTTCTAAAAGTCAGGCTACTTTTTAAGGACTACAATCTAGATTTTTAGGTAGTTAATTCTCACAAAGTTTTAAAGTGGTATATTGCTATAACTTCAAGTTGGCAGCCAGTATTACTTGACTTAGACTTCTCTTCCTCTCCTTAATGAAGGCCTAAAAACCCCATCGGCTAGATTTAAAAGAAAAGAATAGCATGGCACAGGGAATATTATGCACCATCGCAAGCGTAATGTACCTCAATCATCTCATAATTGAAATGAAGAAGGAAACTCGTAACTGGAACTGATTTCTCCTCTTCCTTTGAGATTCAAGACAGCTATTGCTTTGCCTGTTTTCGGATGTGTCAAAAATTCAGAAACAAGTAACAACAAAAGAAAAGATACTCATCTTGGATTCTCCAGGTGTCTGTTTCCCTCTGTTGTGAGCGGTCTGTCTTCCATCCTAATCCCAAAGCAGTGGAAATTGCTGGAGCCACATACAAGGCTTTATGTCAGCCTGTCTGGTGACTACTGATATTTATGTATTTTGCTGATCAGAGTCCTTGAGTCCAGAGTTTCCAGTTCTGTTTTTATTAGCAGATGGACCCCAAGCCATTAATGCTAATGGACAATCTCCTATTAAAATCAAATGGAAAGGATCAGAATCAAATTCTCCACCTCAGTTTTATTATCTGTTTCTTTGTTGTGTTTGGTTTTTAAATCATTTGGCAACTCCAGAGAGCTCAGATAAATTACTTAGGGCTTCACCATTACTTTTTAGAAGCTTCTAGGTGCTAAGAAGTACATTAAGCACAGGAACAGTAGATCTGTACAAGTAACGAACAGCAAAAAACTTTGTGTCACACCCTTCTCTCTGGGGAGAACAACTTCTTATTGTTCAGAGAATGACGAGCAGTAGCAAGCCCTGACAGAAAGCGGAACAACTGCTTCTGGTGTGGCCTACATCAGGATAAACAATAAAAAAAAAAAATGATGTTGATGGTGTTTTATGCAGTGGATTTACAAATGACAGAAGCCAGAGGTATTTTTCACAAGTAAAATGACTGGTATGTTAAGAGGACTTTGGTGCTGAAGCGCAGAGGCAGCAGAGCACTGAAGCAGACCTGGTCCATTCCTGAGCTTGTCCATGGATGCTGCACATGGACTAGAAGACTCATGGAAGCATGTTACCCAGCGTGCTTGAATAAATGCTTTCTATGTGATTTAATCTGTTTAATTTTTAAGTATATTACAAGATTTGAGGAAATTAGCTGGCACTAATTAAACTGCTATTTCTATGTTCTAGAGAAACTCTAATAACCATTTAGGGACATTTTTCACTGTGAAATACCGTGGAAGCAGAAATATCCATAGGGTCCTGCTTTCACTCTATATCCAGCTGATGTATTCCCAGGGAATTTTTTTGGGGACAAATAGTAAAGGGAATATTTTTTACTTCTGCCAAGTTCTGTTGCTATGGGATGCCGTGTAGTGCAGGACAATTATGTGAACTTTGGCCTCTCATCCAGATTATGCTTTCTGATCCAGATCACACAATCTACAACTTGTTAAGGAACTGTAAAAGAAATTAGAGCAAGTCTGATAGTATAAATGTAAATAGGTAACCCAGAATAAGAATAACTGGAGAAGAACTAGGCATGCATTTTCTTTTTCATGAAACCATAATGTCTGTAGTATGAATAATAAGGGAGCTTTGAAAACTGTACTGGAATTGTAGCTTGTTAAACAGAAATCATAGAAGTCAACTTCATTCTTACTGTATACACTTAAGGGCACTACGAAGCTTGTTCAAATGCATTATGAAATTGTGTGACTAAGACAAGCAGAAGGACTCACAACAATTATTTTTAGTTCTTTACCATATAGGAATAACAGTCATTATTCAAGTACCAAACAACTCCCCCTCTAAAAATTTTGGAAAAGAAAGTAACCTGCTTCAGGACAAAAACCATATCTGAGAATGATCGTTTTCCCCCGGAAAAATGTAAATCTATGGCAAAATCACAACAGTGATGCAGATCCCTCCAGACTTCTTTAATTTGCCTCATCAGAAGGAAAATCTCTTTCTAGGAGGAACGGATTCCTACAATTTCTGAATTTTCCTCAAGACACTAACAGGAGGAGCATTTTAACTTCATTTTGGTAAAGAAGCTACTGAAGAAACCATTTGTTTAAACACTCAACATGTCCTGAATTCACGTAGGTGGTTAAGGAGTCATCGGAGAAAACAGAGACTGAAAGTAGTGCCTTATATTCAAATGAAGCAGCACACAGGCTGGTTGAAGTGAGGTGGAAAAGAAGGACGGTGTGCACAGCTTGGCTGGCTTGCTCTGAGAAGTTGGATCAGTTTAGTCAAAGTGAATTAGAAGTGAACAGGCAATGAATCAGTTAATGAAAAAGAGTAAGAAAAAGGCTTTGGACTGGTATTAATTACCTTTAAATTTGAACTGAGATGAAAGACCTTTGAATGAGTTAAAAGATCTTTAGAATGAAACAAAAATGGATGGGTTAGTATTCATTCTGTGTACTGAATCCAAGTTGGACCGTACAGCACTTTGGCATCCTAGATAGATGGTGCAACTGAAGTTAAGAAATTCTAGTTATCACATTATACTATTATAAAGCTTTTACCCAACATCCTTCTCTCTAAATTGGAGAGATATGGATTTGATGGGTGGACTCATCAGTGGATGAGGAATTGGTTGGATGGTTGCATCCAGAGGGTAGCGGTCAATGGCTCAATGTCCAGATGGAGATCAGTGACAAGTGGTGTCCCTCAGGGGTTGGTATTGGGACACATACTGTTTAATATCTTTATCAGACAGTGGGATTGAGTGCACCTTCAGCAAGTTTGCAAACGACACCAAGCTGAGTGGTATGGTTGACATGCCTGAGGGGTGTGATGCCATCCAGAGGGACCTCCTGAGGTTCAGCAAGGCCAAGTGCAGGCTCCTGCACCTGGGTCAGGGCAATCCCCAATATCAATACAGGCTGAGCAGAGAATGGATTGAGAGCATCCCTGAGGAGAAGGACTTGGGGGTACTGGTGGATGAAAAACTGGACATGAGCTGACAATGTGCGCTCACAGCCCGGAAAGCCAACTGTATCCTGGGCTGCATCAAAAGAAGCATGGCCAACAGGTCGAGGGAGGTGATTCTGCCCCTCTACTCCACTCTGGTGAGACCCCACCCGGACTACTGCATACAGCTCTGGAGCTCTCAGCACAGGAAAGACATGGACCTGTTGGAGCCGGTCCAGAGGAGGGCCACAAAAATGATCAGAGGGATGGAACACCTCTGCTATGAGGACAGGCTGAGAGAGTTGGGGTTGTTCAGCCTGGAGAAGAGAAGGCTCTGGGAGACCTTATAGCAGCCTTTCAGTACTTAAAGGGGGCCTACAAGAAAGATGGGGACAAACTTTATAGCAGGGCCTGTTGCGATAGGACAAGAGGTCGTGGTTTTAAATTAAAAGAGGGTAGGTTTAGATGAGATGTAAGGAAGAAGTTTTTTACCATGAGGGTGGTAAAACACTGGCACAGGTTGCCCAGAGAGCTGACAGATGTGCCATACCTGGAAAGATTCAAGGTCAGGTTGGACAGGGCTTTGAGCAACCTGAGCTAGTTGAAGATGTTCCTGCTCATTGCAGGGGGGGTTGGACTAGATGACCTTTAAAGGTCCCTTCCAACCCAAACCATTCTGTGATTCAGACAGTCTGAAGAAGACTTACTCGGAAACCTCCAAGAGAAAGATTTTCTTTCAATAAAGTTATTGTACTATGGAGCAAAATACAACATTAAGAAGCAGATCAAATCATTGTAATGATGCATTTCTTTTATACAAGTAATAATGTTTACAGCCTTCGAAGGCAAAAGTTCAGAAAAGGACAAACTTATTCTGAAGGCATATTTTGGAGTACAGAGGTTATCTGTTTTAAGTTGCAAATAAATGCTCCCCTGATATACACATCTCTTTTAAAGCATGCATTAATGAGATCTTATGTGTGGTGTGAGCCTAACAGCTCACATTTTATAATGAAAATGAGCAGTCAGCAACATTCTTTTCCAGTTTTCTGCTTTTTCCCTTATCAGTTTGAGAGATTTGTTAGATTTTTATTCATTTGATCTTTTCTTACTTTAAAAAAAAAAA